>JAQGCC010000122.1:0-56992 GCA_034698905.1 Xestoiulus laeticollis | reverse complement strand
TGTTCCATGAACTTGTTCCTTCATGTAGCACATGTCCCGTGAGTCAAATTTGAAAACCTCTTCTAAATTATTGTCGTTAAAGAAGAAATGCATACATACTTTCATTTCCAGTAGATTCTTCGACAATTTCACCTTTTTTTGTGATGCCATTCTTATTATTTAAACTATTATTCACAATTTTTTAAATAGAGTTCAAAGCACATGCGGTAATACACGCTAAAAAGCCAGGAGTCGATTAAACACTTCCGGTAGATATCGATTACATTCTCCTGGATTTTAAACTAGCGCGGATTCGTTCTATTTCTATCCGATACTTATAGTTACAATCACTATTAAGCGGGACATTTGAATCGGTGCATGTAGAGGAGGAAATACGTTTTTGGATGCCTTTTGACAATTTTTATTGATTAATTTATATTATTGAATGAACATAAATAATTACAATAAATTTTCTCTTGTCATATTAAATCACTGCACAGAATATTTCGCAAATCATTTTTATTCAAAACGCATTGAGATATATATACAAAACTATATATATACCCAGAAAATTTCTTTCTATTGTTTTTTGGGGTTTTTATTTGTGAGAAAAACCCGGGGCAAACAAATTTCCTGAGACATACCTATGGATCAACCAAAATGAAACGAACCAAGGGGAAAAAATTCTCCGGGTATATATATATATATCTCATATCGCACGGGGGTTGTTATATATATGAAAATACAAACCTCAGAAGGAATTTATTTTCAGATATCAACCTCTCCCCCCGTTCAATATATACTTAAATGCAAACAAACAGATTTCAATATGACTTACAACAAAAATCACAGATCTCATTTATCTAGTAACAATAAGTTTTTTTCAAACTGGAAAATCAACGGTGGCACGCGTATAACATATATGCATTGGCCGAAAAAAAAATTGTGCATGCGTTTTAAACATAGCAATTTATACAAGAAATGAAATGAGATAAGAACATCTATATAACTGTGGATGTTTTTCATAAACGAAAAGTGCAAAAAGAAAATTAATAATGAAATTAATGGTCCTTAACCAGGTTGCCATAGAGATGGTCTAAATACGTTCCTGGAAAGTTGGACATGAAATGTGAATTTTTAGCCGAAGGTATTTAGACCGTAAACTGAATCTTGTCCATAATTAAAAAAGGTGTTCTAACAAAAAACCGTATAAAAAGTGGTCGTTTAAAAAAGAAACCGAAAAATTATTAAAACTGAAGTAATTTAAAACCGACGTGTTCAAAAAAGCTGCAAAGTTTACACCTTATCTATCCTGCATTAGCCATGCATAAAGTGGAAAACAAAAGTTTAAAAATAAACCACCCGGATTTATTGGGAGTTTGCTGGTCAGTATAAAAATAAGATTTCGTTACGCTGTAAACACTTACAACGTGAAACGTTAAAAAATAGAATGCTCGTCATGATAATATTTCTCCGAGCATTCCGAATCATTGCTTTCGCTGTCGCTTTTCTGTAAGTCAGCTTCATCCATTGGGCAGAAATTCTTTACAGTACTGGTTTTGGACTTGCCTTTAAATTAAAATGTTCAAAATTAAACCTTGCTTATGACCCACGATATGGGCACAAGAACAATGATAATTTACCTTGACTATTTGTGTTCCATTCAACATTCTGTTCATTGAAGGTTTCCTCTTCATCCGAGCTGTTTAACGTTACGTGGTCATAGTCGACCCTTATCCAATGAGTCTAGAAATAATCGTCTGGTTATCGAGAGTCTTATCGAGAGGTTATCGAGAGCAAAGACTGGAAGAGTTTTACCTTCGTATTTTCGTTTCTTAATCTCGGCCACTTTTTTGTCTTCTTCTTTGCGATCTCGATTTTTACAAAGTTCTCCGATATGCTTGATTTAAATTCCTCGTGTTCTACCTCGTCGAATAGGTTTATATCGACCAAGTACAGAATGTCCTTTACACTCGCTCTATTGAAAACAAAAACGGAATTAAAATCTTCCGAATTCTCTTTCCTATTACAAAAACACACGAATCCACGAGTATTACCTGTAAAGTAAATGTGTTGGTTGGAGGCCGATGAAATGACTCTTAACACCTAAAATCAGGATCTTCAAATGAAGGGTTGTCTTTGTATCCCACCACATTACTAATGGAGTGACGCTGCAAACGGATGCAATGCATGATTAGTAAACGGAAGAACAAGTATGTTATTAAGAGGGTTGCATACCAGAAAAAGCCTTTTTTTAATTTAATTTTGGAAACTGATAGAAGCAAATGAAACGTACGAGGACCTAGCATAAATATTCTATTATTTGTTTAAATTTTTTGTTTATGTTTATGTATATACCATTTCTTGGAAATATGTCCATCAAGTTTATAATTGTAGAGGGTCTGGTAAACTTTACGGACATATTTCCATGAAATGGAATACACATGTAAATATACATAAACTAAAAATATAAACAAATAATAGAATGCTAGGTCTTCGTACATTCCATTTGTTCCTAACAGTTTCCAAAATTTATAAAAAAAAAATAAGGCTTATTCTGGTATGCAACCCTCTTAAACGAAAATGTACGTAATGACATACGATGCATGATTGTTTTCTTGACTTTCAGAGGATGAGTACTCCTCGACCGAATCAACAATTTCGGGTTCGGGCTCGAAGGAGCCGTTGACCAGTTCTGGACGTTCATCTTGCTCCTCCGTTTTTTCCACTACAGCGGCCTTCTACAGTCAAGACAATACTCAGTTACACATTTTAAAAATGCAGCTAGACATTCATATAAAAAGGGACTATTATATACCTCAGGCTCAAGTTCGACAACCTTTGGCTCCACACGCGTTGCCAATCTTGCGTGCTTGGCCTCACACAGCAAATCAGCAAAACTGAGGTCTCTAATGCCATCGGAAGGATCGTATAATTCCACTTCGTATCTGCTGCCCGCCTGCTTAGGATCCGAAATTTTCTTGACGGCCTTCAATGAAAAATAAGCCACGTTAGAAATTTTCAATCAACAATGAACCGAGTTTAATGAGTTGAAAATTGTAATGGTTTAAATACCTTAACGATCAACTCCTTATAGCTTCCATCTTCTTCCAGGTGTTGTTCCCACATGAAATTCGAAGCGTTTTCGGTCCAGATATCGCCAAAAGGAATCACGTTAGCCAGACTACACTCGATCGCTTGCAGAGGGAGTTTTGTAAGGAAGTTGTCGGGTAAAGAAAATACGTCTGTGCGCTTTATGGTGTGATTTTCTCCGTAATCGGCCCAGAAAACGTTGACGTCGTCTTCGTTTGACGGCATAGATCCCTTCTGAGATATCTCGAGAACTCGACTACGGTAATAACTTTAAAGAAAAAAATGCGGTAGCTAGTTAGCATGTTTAATATATTCCAGAATTTTGCCTGTTGTATCAAATCAAGTTTAAAAACATTCTTACTCGTTGGTCTCAGAGCATCTCGCGACACACACCATGCCTCGAAAAATGTCTGTCACTGGAGAAGGCGCTTTTTCTTGAAAATATTTTGTTAAATCATCCATGAGCTGTTCAAGACTATATAAATAAAAAAAATGCAGGGAATAAAAAAGTTGTCTATGAATAATATGAAGGAATCGAAGTTTTAAAAAAATGAACGCACCAATCTAACGATTGTCTTTTTGTGAGATAAAACTTTTCAGGACTGAAGACAGAGGCAATGCTAACAAGCTCGGTTTCATCCAGAGGCAAAAATGCACATGGAGTCAAAGTGTTGATTTTCGGTTCAACTGGCAATGGAGTTTTTTCTTTAAAAAAAATTAAAAAGACGGGGTGTTAAAAATCAAGATAGTGACAAGATTACACCATGAAACAAGAATTAAAAAGTACTTACTTGGTATTGGAATGCTGACAAGATTTTTCAATTCAAAGATTCCGCCGCAGAGTTTTTCCAATTTTGTCAAATGTTGGGGATTGTCCACGGCAAACTGTTCGTGAAGCTTTTTCCTCAAGTCAAAATCGTAGACATATTCGCCGCTGCAAGCCAATTTGGTTTGTTTTATGATGTTTTTCAACCAAATTGTAGAACCCAAAGACAAAGCTACCTACAAGATTAATAACCATTCCAGGATAAAGACACGGGGACAACTTCGATGCTTTGGAACGTTTAATTATGTCAAAATGAAGCTTACCGTTCCAACGATTTCTTCGTTAAGGATCAATTGTTCGGCATAGCGATACGCTTTGACGGTGAATTCTTGATCCTTATCAACCGGCGTAATGTTGGTCAAGAATATTTCAATAGCTTGCGGTGGAATGGCCTGAAGTTTGGCAGGCAGCTTCAATAAGCTACTGACCTATTGAACCAAGATTAAATTTGTAAATTTGAATAGCGTTGTAGCAATATCAGGTATCCCAGCTACTTTTAAGGATAAAAATATAGGAATTATAGGACATTTTCTTGGAAAATATAGGAATTAATTATAGAAACTGAAAGCGTTCACTATAACCGTGAAAGGGCCGGATATCTCACATGTAAATGAAATTTATTTAGAAATGCAACGATTTATCCATTTTCAAAGGCAATGTAAACTCAATAATCATATGAAATTAAATGTACAAAATTTACAAAAATGCAAAGTAACATTTTTAGGACTTTTAGGACTTGTTTGTCACCCTGGAACTTATTATAATCCTTTAAAAACGTTATTGAAAATATAGGACGGCTGGGATACCTGCAATATTGTCACTCGCTTCTAAATACACAAAACACTGCCCTACCGAATCAAAATCTCACTTACCGTGACAGATGTCAGCGTCCCGATGTCGATGAAAACGATTCCGACCACTCGCACGATGCTGCTCGTGTTCTCCGTGGGATTGGTGAGTATGCGGGCGCGATAGTAGCTCGCATCTTTTCCGGACACGGCACACACGTCTCCGACCCTGGGCAAACCGTGCGGGCAGCGGTTCAAATGGTTGGCAAAGTAAATATTCAAATCTAAATTCAACTGCATGAATATCTTATAGCCATCCTTCCAGGATCCGTCCTGCGACTGGTACTTGGCAATGCGACCGTAAAAATGGGATGCATTTCTCACGTCCGAAATGTGAACCCTAACGACGCCGCCTCGCGGAAGGTTTTCTCGCGGATTATCGACGTCTTCCAGAAGCATGTGTCTATCTTTGCACCAGTACTGATTTGCGCAATGGCCGAAAGCTTTCAGATAGTAGCATAAAGGAACCGGCTGTTTGCATTCTTCTCTGCCCTATGAATAAATTGAGTAAACGGAAACCAAACACGGGATGCTTTCGCGTCGTAGCTCGTTTAAAAATAGTTTACCCGATAGAATCCCTCGGCGAGCGACTTTAAAGCAGGTGGAATTTCACTGGATAGACGCTCCATCAGCGATATCATAGCATGAGCTTGATACACGCATTTCTCGGTGGTAATTATGTGCGACAGGCATTCCGGATCGGACTTGGGCTAGAGAAGAGAATTTTGTAAATACGATGCAGCGGCCGCTTAGAAGGAGAATGGTTACGAGTAATTCCTTACATTGACGGCATCGTTTGTCGTAGAATTTCGCATGTACTTCAGCAGGCAACTGAATCTAAATCCAAATTGGCTTTTGGACATTTCGGGAATGTCGTAATGGATCAAACACTTTGCATCTTCGATATCTAGTTCGTCGAGGCTAGCATCCGTGGCAATGAGAATAGGGAAGCGACCTTTGGCATGCTCGCCCTTCCAGCGTTCGCTGACGGCTACAACGAGATATGTTCAAGCATGAAACGGTTTGCACGAAAGACTCCCAGATTCCGCTTTAGTAGACGAATGCGTACCTTTAACTTGTTCTCGGGATAAATCCTCGTGAGCAACAAGCACGTGCTTGGAAATGAAGCTCATCATTTTGTACAAAACGTCGGCCTCGTCGGCACTCACGGTACAAATAACAGTTTTGGTGTCGTTGACCATTAAGTTTGATTTCATGAGCGCTATAAAAAAATTAATAAAATAAGCATAAACAGAGAAATGATGAGAAAACAAAGCATTGTGCAACACTAAACTTACCCAAGAAGCGATCCTGTTTTTGTTTTTCTGGAAACGTGTGCATGACGATCTTAATGCCGGCGTAAATGATCGATTCGTGGAACGACGCGCAGAACAGTAATGGATTCGGCATTATGTTGTGAAAGAACGAGTTAACGCCTTTCGTCCATTTCGTACTGAAAGCCATGACTTGCGTAGGAATTTCTACCGGGCCGCGTTTCTTCAAAACGGCTTTGTATTCGCCCAGGATACTTTTCAGCTGAAAACCGATGTACAAAATACTAAAGATGTAACGAGCTGCGAAATCGCATAAGAGGGATGCATACCAGAATAAGCCTTTTTTTTCCAAATTATATTCTGATTTAAATTTGGAAAATGTTAGGAATAAATTAAATGTTCGAGGACCTAGCATAAATATTCTATTATTTATTTAATTTTTTTGTTTATTTATATGTATATTCCATTTCATGGAAATATGTCTATAAAGTTTATAATTGTAGAAGGCCTGGTAAACTTTACAGACATATTTCCATGAAATGGAATATACATAAACAAAAAATTTAAATAAATAATAGAATATTTATACTAGGTCCTCGTATATTCCATTTGTTCCTAACAGTTTCCAAAATTAAACAAAAAATAATTTAGAAAAAAAGGCTTATTCTGGTATGCAACCCTCATAAATCGACGCTGCTTACTTGTTCCGTGAACTCTTCGGTCAAGACGTCGGCATCATCTAACACGAGGTAACAAAGCCGGTTCAGGCTGGTTGGTTTAGTTCCTTCCATCGAAAGCAATCGAAGGAGAGCGCATGGGGTTGCAACGAGAATATCGCAACCATTTAACAGCTCGATCTAAATTGTAAAATGGAAAATGAAGATTATCTACGCAAGATCCAACAACGAATCAGTTTTACAGAATTGAAAACTTGCTTTTTGATTCTCGTCGTAACCTCCTCCGTGAATAAAAAGCGCTCGAACGCCTACGACGCAAGAGATGATACTTTGGCACTGGTCAAAAACACGTTTAGCCGAACGCCATGACGAGCAAACCACTAATGCGAGAGGCTAGGAAATAAAAGTAGGATTTAGTACAAAATGATGTTGTAACGGCATTTAAGAATCGTAAAAAAAAAAATGCCAACCATACCTCGTTTCCTTGTGGAATTGAACTGTATAATGACCTGTCCAACAGCTTTGAAACTAGCGCTGCCAAATAAGTCATCGATTTGCCCGACTTAGGACCGCTAATCACCGCAATGTTCCGCCCTCGCAAGATCGCCGGCCACGCGTACGATTGAATGATGCTCGGCGCTTTGATTCCCATTCGAGACAAACCCTGCGATAGGACTTTTTAATTAGAAAAACTTTACAGCAAGTTTAGAAGAAGAAAAAAACATTCTATCGTCGTTCACTTTACCTTTTCGATGTTGTGGAACAACTTGGGCATGTTCAATTCCGGTTTTGTAACCAGTGTTCCGCAGGTAAGAATTTTTCGACAGTTCACGTTTTCCGACAATCCATACGGATCGGCCTATAACAAATCATTCAAAAGCATTTTCATCGTGCACAAAAATGGAAGCAATAATGGTAATCCACCAACGAGTTTAAGCGAAGGCCCTGGGATTACTAAAGCTAAAAATGGATCATTAAAGGTCCCAGATTTCAAAGAGACGTGGAGAGGATGCATTCGTCAAAAATGTCAATAGGCCTACCATGTAATATTTGTAAGAGGTTCCCGGGATCGAGGTAGATGAGCAATGGTTGCTCGCTTTTGCAGAATCATTTTCAGTCGATATCCTGAGGTTAGAAAAAAACACATTTATTTTACAAATGTAATGCAACAATTACATGTACAATAGCTGAAACTCAAAACGATCAATAGCTCAATTCTCTGATTTAGCAATGACACTCATAAAAATAAATCTGCGAGAACATGTAACAAGTTAAAATCTGTAACGCCAACGTAAATTTATGCATGCAAATGTTTTGAAAATTTTACATCGGCCGATTAGGATTTTTTTATAGTTTGTATAACAGCACACAAAAACCATGAATCTGTCATGGGTGGCAAATGGCAGAAAACTAAATCACGCATGCAATCCACACATGTGTTCAATTAACACTTGATATTTCAATCAGTACTATAAACATATTTCAAATGCATTGAGATAGTAAAAGGTACGGCATGATGGCATTACTGCATTTTGTTAACAACAATTTGGAACATAAAACTATGTTTAACATATAAAAGTCAGTAAACTGCACATATAGGAAACACCGTATTTGTAACATATTACCAGCAAGACTTATTATCACAGTTAAGAATATGGTAAATGCACGTGCCTAGCTGGCTCATAATTCCGCTAATGAAAATCACAGTATAACAAAAATAAATATTCTGCAATTTGCCTAATTATGCAAATATAAAAATAAAAATATCAGTCATGCAGAAAATGCTGCTTCATATGCACTATGCATTAAAGCAAAGCTGGACAGAGGATTAGATTTACCTAAAATTCACCGCCAATGCAAGTCTACCATTATTCCTGCATGTAAAAACAAAACGAAACAAATGTTTCAAAACCGGCAAATGCTAAAAATTGCAACAAAGATGAGAACTAAGACGAACCATCATTCCTCAAAATTTAGCCTTATAATCTTCTTTATTCATATTCAAGCAACGTTTCGGACCAAGGTCCTTCTTCAGGCTTACTCCGTCTTAACTACACTAAGTTAAATGACATATGATCCTATTAATCCAATCAATACCAAAAAATTACACAGACCGAAAGCACACTTCAAAATTCTTTGCTACTATCACAAAACAAAACCCTATTAATTTCAAATACCTTCAATAAAAAATAAAAAATATATAGTAGCAAAGAATTTTGAAGTGTGCTTTCGGTCTGTGTAATTTTTTGGTATTGATTGGATTAATAGGATCGTATGTCATTTAACTTAGTGTAGTTAAGACGGAGTTAACCTGAAGAAGGACCTTGGTCCGAAACGTTGCTTGAATATGAATAAAGAAGATTATATGGCTAAATTTTGAAGAATGATGGTTCGTCTTATGATTGAATAGCCAAGGAATGATGGATTTTATAAAGATGAGAACTGTTATGTAAAGCACGAGTGGCACCGAAAACTTACAATTAGGCCCCCTAAGTGGTGACCTACTATTACAACTTTTACTGGTTTTCATTACATGTATTGGTTGCAGCAATTACTTATAAAACGAAACGTGCAATATATAACAAAACTTAAAATAAGTAGGATTTAAATGTTTGAATAGTAATAAAGGCCACATTATGTACTAATTCAACGGCAATTGCAAATAATAGAAACCCGATTAAACTAAAGAGCAACAACATTTATCCAGCAGATAGAATGGCAGATATCAAAAGTGGTCAGGAACAATAATCTGAGCGGGATCTGTTGTCAGTTTAAAAAACAAACTGACTCACCTATCGCCGCTAACAAAAAAACAACAACTATGAAACACAGCCAGAGATCAGAATAGAGGTTAGGAGAACAACGTCAAAAATGGCAACTTACTTGTTCTCTGCGGTTGTAGACGGTTCGATGCCAGGTTTTCTTACGAGGGGCGAGGTAGAAGTTGAAATGCTCGAAGCGCTGCTTCCCGGTCTGATAAAAGCTTGAGCATCTTTAAGATACTTGAGAGGATACCCGCGTCCAAAGGGCACACGACAAGGCAGAGGCTTAGGATCTCCGGATTTTGCACCAACTGTATTTCTTGAATCGGAAGCTGGACACACTGCTACATTCTTTAAAGGTTCTTGTTTCTGCAACGCTGGAGTCTCTGGCTTACTTTGAGATTCCGGTTTTTGAAACGTTGGAATCGCAGATTTACTTTGAGATTGCTCGCTAGTGACCACTTTACTCGGTGACACTGATTTTGGACTACGATCCGGTTCGGTTAATGATGGGGAAGTCTTGGTAACTGTGCTTGAAGCGCTAGTAGTCTGAGATGCCGGCATCCTGTTCTTAACTTTTTGCAATCTGGATAGAATCCGCTCCGCACTCGTCGCAGGCCTTGGAGTTGGCGTATTCCTCGGTGATGAAATGGGTGTCTTTGCCCCGTCGGGCATGCTCGCTTCAACTTCTTTTGATGGTTCATTGGCTGGCTCCTCGGGTGGTTCGTACTGAGTTCCTCGGCTAAAACATCTGCTTCCAGACGACGTTGCAGAAGAAACAGGTGAAATAGACATTGCTTTTGGTGCTGGCGAGGCCGTGGGCGGAGTTTGTGCGGCAACCACAAACTCCGCCTTTGGCGTTGGGGAATGCTTTGGCGTAGCACGCGTTGCCGATTTAGCAGCAGAGATTCTTGACAGAAGTGCGATCATATTGGCAGAAGGTGGCCTTCTGTCCTGATGATTTCCTGAATCAACCTATCGAATGTAATGAAACGAATGAATCTGATAAGTGCCATCGATAAAAAACCGTTCATTTCTAGTGCATTTGGTTTAGCCAATTTTTTTCAAAAAGTTGTAAATCTGAACTGTTCCTTTAAATCATGCCAAAGTACATATAAATATATGAAAACTGATAAAAAGCAACTACCTGAACCGGTGATGGCCGAGCGGGTTCATCATCATCATCATCATCATCATCATCATCATCTATCTCTCGCGACTTTCTGGCAAGTTCTTGTTGCATTTTGTGCCATTCCTGGAGAGCGGCAGAATGTTTTCTTGTCGGCTGGATGCTGGCCGAGGAATGCATTCTCGAATGACGACCGGCGTTAAAGCCAGTAGCAGACGCTCCCAGTGAAAGTTCACTACAGCTTTCGCTTTCGTCGGAGCAATAAGCTGCGATAATAAAAATCAATGAGAAAACATTAGCAATTCTAAGGAGCGTATTTCCCCGTGTAAAACAGATGAACTTTGGGACGCGTTAGGAAAAGCAAAATCAATTTCTTACTTCCTTTCCTCCCTTAGTCCACCAGTACCAATATGTTATGAGCATGATAGGAGGCAATAAACGACTTAGTAAAATTTGAGAAAGCATTGATCCGAGTATTCCAATTTAGAAAACTAGAGAACCCTCGCAACTCTGATGAGACATGCTCCACAGCTAATCATCCATGAAATTTCGGTTTGTCAGAAACACGTTCGACTGATTGTTTCTCATCATTAGCGGTACTAGAAATGCATACCTTCGGCTTCGGATCCCCGTATTCCGTAATTCTCTTCGACGAGTAAGTCGTTGATGCAAATTCGTTCCTTGTCAACGGTAAAATACAATTTTCCGACTAGTTCTCCGGTTTGGGCAGTGTATGAAATCTGGAATCTAGTATCCGTAGACTCTAATGGAAAGGAAAATACTTGACATATAAGTTCCATAGTTGCGTGACTAATTATTAAATTTTAATACGCTTACTTTTCCAAAGATCCTTGATAAAAATGATAGCCGAAGTGTCCCATTCGCTACTTTCTCTAAAAAAAAAAACATTTAATTAGGCGATAAATTTGCTTTGGCTTCACCTAAACCGAACTTGTATTAAAACGGTCTTTTTGGCATTACCTATAGCGGGACTTCATCGTGTTGATGTCCAGCAAACAAGAACAAGGGTTTATTCCAGGTAATTTAAGAAACACTGCTTGGTGTGTATGCCTAACAAATTGGTCGTCAATCGGTCGAACACTGAAATGTAATCGTGCATCATTTCAGTCAGTGAATGAAAATTCATATTCAGGCAAAGTTTTCTTTACAAGCTGTTACCTTCTAATAGGACATGTTATTCTTTCTCCCGTGTCCACAAGAAATAAAATGAGTTCATAGCCGCTAGTTCTTTGAACGAGAGTTTCAACCCTAGCTCTGTAAAATCTCCTATCTTTTTCAAGCCGTACGATGACAATCTAAACATAAAACAAATGCATACAATTATTTCAATACCCCCATTTAAAAAATGACAATTTTTATTAATAGCCACTGGCAAATTACCTGTCCAGCTTTAGATATTGAGTAGGGATCCGACACGATGTCATACGTATGATAATGCCGGTTAATAGCATCATCCAATTTCTTATAAGAAATCCCGGTGACGTGACATTTACTTTCGGGGTCCCGCAGAGCCTCATAAGAAACTGGGGATAACACCTGTACACACATTTTTAAAAATTAAATCCTACTCGACCGTCACTTATCTAGCTTATATATGCTATCATTAAAGTAAAATCAATTTTATGCAATCCAATTACTTGCCTTAATAATGTTGACGAACATTTTTTCTCTTGAAGGGAACTGTATATTAAAATGAAAAATAATTAATTAGAGAAAACAAATAGGAGGCAAAAACCCACAAATATGTAGGCCTATGCTATATATATAATTATACAAATGCAAATATCACTATATAATGGCTGTATGATATAAATCCCATATATAATACTGATACTAGGTAGGATGAATATCTACACCAATACTTACAACTTTTTTAAGCACTAAATAAAACGTGTGACTTTATAAACCCAGGAAGCAAACTAGCAACAAACACATGAAACACGTGCGTTGTGCGCAGTTGAGAACACATGTACAGCACGGCGCTCCAACATCGCACTGTTAAAGGAGTACGTCTCACAAATTCTCAATAACTAAAATCTATATTCATTTATTAACCTTCCCCTTACGCTTCAAAAAATGGGACTTATAGAATTTACAGAATGAAACAAATGACAGAATTTAAAATACACGAACTCGGAAAATAAATGTACATGTGGTAAAAAAGTGAAATTGGGTGACGTTATTTATGAGGAGCCCTTCAGAGAAAAAAAAGGGGATGGAGAGATTAGGTTAAGTACGCTAAGCAATAAAGAAATGCCTTTTCCGATAGTTTTCATAAAGTATAGTTAAATGTCGCGCGCCCAAAAGTATAAGACTAGGTGCATGCATCATAAATATTTCTAAATGGGTCGGTTTGTAGCCGCGCCCTATATGATTGCGTACTTACGACTGTTCTGATGCTTTTTCCTGTCGAGTTTCCACTAATTTTACAATCTTACTTCAACTTATTTTACTTATCGAACAGTAAATCGAACAAGTTCTGTTTCTTGACCAGATTTAAACATCAAAATTGGTTGTAGCCATCCTGATAAGGCGCTAATTCCATTCTTTTTTTTGCCCCCCGTGAATTTATTTGACACCATGCGGCGCATTCAATATGTATACCAAAATTCCCATAATGCAGTAGTGTAAAACAAAAGCTAGCAAAAATAACATACGCTCGATAACATATATAAACATTATAACCTGAAAGCACTATACCATTTTACATTGTTTTGTTTTGCAGCCGCTCGTTTGCAGCAGTGCATTCCTCGGTGCATTCGCTCGAGTGCATTTTATAATATACTAAGGCGCTTTAGCTTAAAACGTTACCTCCTGAAAGGCGCTTCGTTGTTTTTTTTTTTGTCTCACAGTATAGCATTTTGGGTAAAATGGGGTTGATATTGCCACCTGGTGTCAAAGTTACACGTAAGAAAATAAATACTAAAGCGCTTTAGCAAAAAACGTTTTTCTTATTAATGACTTTTGTTTTTTGTCATTGCATCATGGGAAAATGCATTTTATTTACGCTAGGATTCAAATAAATGGCGGGAATTCAAAAGCTGCATACACTATATAAAGTTACACAGATTTTAATATTTTAAACTGATTTTATTTAATCGTTCTTTCATTCAACTTTTGTAAATTTGGAAGAAGAGCAACAATTTGCTTCTCGTAGTTATTTAGGCTACATACTGGATTCTGCTGCAAATTGAGGATTGTGAGGTTACCGCATTTGGCTAACGGGTAAAAGGCATCACATGAGGATACAGCTGAACATTAATTAAAGATTTGTACACAAAAAGTTAGAAATGCATTGTACACAAGATCTGCACATTGCTAAATATTAAACTTGTATATAAAGCTTAAAAAAGCAAAAGTATTAAAGGATACCGTTTGCCTGCATTGATAATTCACCTAATTTTGGCAAACTTTCAAGTCCTTCGCAATTGCTGATATTGTTTCCATCTACAATTAAGGTTTCCAAACAAAGCAACGCTCCAAAGCCACAGAATGATCGAAGGTTGTTTTTGCCAAGATCGAGCTTCTTCAAATGAACGAGGTATTCCACGTGATACAAAACTGTCAAATTTAAACCGCTCAGATTCAAACTGCATTGTTTCTCCTCCAAATTCTCGATGGCATTTTCAATTATAAACTTTGACTCTGGAAATATAGAAACGACTCTATTGCACGTGCTTGTATTTTTTAATAATAATCTGTCGGGTTTTTTTTAAAACTTACTTAAGTCTTTGTAATATGCAGCTCGCAAGAAGTCTATACGCATTATTTGTTCAAAATTCTCCATTATTTGGCTTTTATAATTCTTAAAATCTAGACTTCTCATCAACAAAATATTGGTCAACAATGGCCCTAAATGGGGAAAAAATATAGCGTGGTACAAACAGTATCAAAACATTAAAGTAATTGTGAAATAAAATAGTCTTACATTTGCTATCAGGTTCCATTTCTTGAAGTTGAATACATGATTCCAACTCTTGTTGCAAAACAGATGATGTCGCAGTACTCAACTCCATGCTAAAGTTTTTCCAATGTTGATACTTCCATATCCAACTTTCGCAGCTATCATATTCCAATTGGCAAGCGAGGGTAGAAATATTGTCTTCGTATTTAAAAGTTGCCGAAATATTAATGTCACCACATGCATCGATTAAATTTCTGCCTTCCATTATTTCTCCTGTCTGCGTAAATTACAAGTTAAAGATAATTTAACGGTACTTCAATGACATACTAGGTCTATAGCCTATATGAAAACAGAATTATTCAAAGGATACCCAGAGAACGCTGTAATTGCTTGATTGAGCTAAATGAGACCATTTTATTTCCACAGCAGCCGAATCAATAAGTATTTTCATGTTCTCTGAAACTGCTGTTGCCTTGAAATCAAATTAAAAAAATGAACATGCAGACAGAGAGAAAAAATATAAAATAAGTATTTTCTATAATGTATGCTACCTGGACAGGTTTGTTAAAAACTGTAATTACTGAATTATTCTTGTTGATGTACAGAAAAATCAGTTCTGGTAACATCTCACCTACAACATAACAAGGAATAGCAACAATGAAGTATAAAGAAAAGATTGACAGTAGATTCAGGTCTAATTTACCTCTCCCTAAAAGCCATCGATGATAAAACCAGGCACTCTGATCGTTAGGATCGGTGAACGCTGCATTCTGGACCAGTTCAAACTCTGTAACAATTCCAAAAGTTGGCCGCTCACATCTAGGAAACTATGTTTACTTTAACATTTACAACCATTGATTAATACCGCCTACCTTGCAGTAATTTGCCTTCTTCTATCGGTCTCAACTTTTCTGGATCGGGACATATCAAAGGAAGCAATTTGCTGCGATAATGCCACGACGAGTAATTCGAGAAGTTGGAATTGATTTTACTATCCGTAAATTCGAGCTCTTGTTCGGGGTTGACTTTTGCTCGAGGTACGACATAGAACCGATAATCCCAACAATGAACTGGAAACGACAAATGGAAACACTAGATCACAAGCCTCGCGGTTTGGATTTTTTTCAAACCAGGGAGGTAAACTTACAATTACGCTCGTCGAGTTCCAGGTATTTGTTGCACAATCGGACCTCTTTTTGCCAGTCCGGTTCGGGCATTTCGTTCAACACCCAAATCCGATGATTCCAGGAGCCGTAAGATTTAGGGTTGATTTTCAAACAGTTCTCCGTAAAGGTTAGTTCGTTGACCATTACTGTTCGAAAATCTGAAGGAGCACTAAAATAGAAGTATGGTGATGACAGATGTATGGTTAGATTCCGATTATAAAACAAATCGGAGATT
Organism: Xestoiulus laeticollis; assembly: GCA_034698905.1. NCBI lineage: Eukaryota > Metazoa > Arthropoda > Diplopoda > Julida > Julidae > Xestoiulus > Xestoiulus laeticollis. Next base: position 41,078 of record JAQGCC010000122.1, on the reverse strand, counting down.
GAATTAGCTAACTTTTTCTTTTTGAACTGCAGAATTTCTTTACGAAAATTCCACATAGTGTAAATGTCCGGATTGGCGAGAAGTAGCTGGCTCGTAAGCTCTAAAGCCTCGTCGTCAAAATCCTCGTTTTTACGCTGGAGAAATTGGAAATAAAAAGACCCACTTGTGAATTTTTCATTGCAAATATTACAAATATTCATCAAAAAATAATACCAACTTTCTCAGCTGCTTTTTTCATCGCAGCATTATACAGCATTAATTTTTTTGCCCTTTCTTTCTCCTTTTCTTCCTTTTGCTGGGCAGTAGTTTTCACTTTAAGTCTTCCATGCTGAAATAGGCAAAACATTCCATAACCATGCAGGTGTCCATACAGGTAACACAATATTTGGCATATATTAGATTTCACTGTTTTCCCATCGGTAGCCTTACACAATTTCATAGTTTTTAGATAGATGTAAACACCTTTACTATAGGATAAATTAATTTCCAATTATTATTTCAAATAGTATAGTCTGAAATAATGAAAACAAAACGAATTTACACCCCTCCCCCTTTTACATTGTATTTACCATATCAATCGATCAATCTTGTGAGTCATATAATAACAATTTCTTACCATTTTCTTTCAATAATATCAACAAAAGGACATTCAGCAAGAACTTCAGATATATAATAAAAATGGTAAATTCTTAAAACGAGTTTCCTTTATCAAATTATTTGAAAATTATATGTGATACAACAGACGTCTGCTCTTTTGTCAATGGTCTTGTGTGTCTGCTTGAAAATGACAGTCTTTTATGGACTAACCCTACCAATTTGCCGACGCGACGCTTCTATCATAAATTATTTTATAGTCAGTCTTTTGAAATTGTTTTATTATCTAATTAATAAACTTAAAATGGACAATGCTATTCTACAAAGACATAAAGATGAAAGAAAGGAAATGCAAGGTAATAATACGGTTACGTAGCCTTCTAAAATATGCAATATACAGCTGTATACAATATGATAAGCATGCATGCACGTGTATAATGTTTAAAAATTTCAGCAAAAATAATGAATATGAAGCATGGGGTTCCAAAAGGAGATAAGAAGAAGAAAAAGGAAATCATGGAATTAATAGCTAAATTGGAGGCCGAATTGGACCAGAAACAGGAACAAGAATTAAGGATTTCGCAGGATTCTATTGAAGACGAGCTGGTAAAGACTATACTGATGCCAAAAAGAGTTCAAGTTCATGCTATTAATTTTGCTATTAATAAATGCTATTTAGGTTAACAAAATCAGTGACCAAGTAAGCAGTCTTAGCACCTCAGAAAGTGTTCAAGAAAGCACAGAAAAAGAGCCTGCGCCTGCAGCTAAACTATCAAAAGCCCAAAAACGCAGGGTAACTTTCTAAACCTAATTCCTTACAGTTCTGTCAATATTGGTATAGGTTGAGACAAATTTTGAATCTTTGTTGTGCAGGATAAAAAAGCCGGAAAAGAAAAAGAGAGGGATAAGAGAATTGCTGAACAGGAAGAGATCAATTTACTCGGAGTCCGTAACGTGGAAGCAGAAAAAATCAAAGCAATATTAAAGGAACGGGGAATGTCGGTTTATGAGGTATGTTAGTTCAGATGGTTATGAACCGCATTCAAAATCTTTCAGTAAGTTTACAATAACACGTTTCTTTTCAGATTCCTTCGAACGGGGACTGGTACGTTGCTCGGGGGTTTTTAATGTCACGCATTTGTCGCATACATTATTCTCATGTGATAATATTTACAGCTTGTACGCCGCTATAGAACACCAGCTAAATGTTCAAGAAAAACCGGTATGATTATTTTTATGTAAATTTTTCAACCAGGCATTTATTGATAACCAAAATCATATATTTCAAGTGTTCGACAAGTAACCTGAGATGCCAGACAGCAGCATTTATGAGAGAGCACATAGACGACTTTCTGCCGTTTTTGAGCGACAACGATGGCGAAATATTTACTCTGGGTCTGTTGCCATGCCCCAAAGTCTATTAATCTCTGCAGAGGACAAAGTTCATTAAATCGGCACGTTTCCTATTTATTTAGAAAAGTACAAGTCCTACTGCAACGACATTGAATCTACGTCGGCATGGGGTGGCCAATTAGAGGTAAACTTAATTTTATCCTCCCATTTTTGCGAGATGTCGGAACGGTTAAATTTTATTTTCGTTTAGCTCCGCGCAATGTCGCAAGTAACTCTTCATCCTATCGAAGTTATCCAATCCGAAGGACCGACGGTAATCGTCGGAGAAGAATTCAAGAACAAGCCTTTAATTCTAACGTCAGTATATAGTATTTCGCCTCGGTTCGATAATTACTTTTACAAGGATTACACCTCTCGATTGCATTAATTCCAGGTATCACAGGCACGCTTACGGTCTCGGCGAGCATTACAATTCCGTTGTCGTAGCACCCGAATCTCTGGAAGAAGACGAATTTTCATAATGCCACCGTTTCAATTATCCTAAACATATTTCTAAAAGTTCCTTATTTATGCCCGTTTGTTTAAACGCCAAATTTAAAAATAAAACTAAGTACTTCTGACAAAAATGGTCTTTATTATCAGGAAAAGATGTGTGTAACACATTCATAGATAATAAATTAATGGACTTGACGAACAGTCATTATTTCGGAACTTCCTTTTCCTCCACTTTGTCTTCCCTCGGCTTGTTGGGATCATCAGGTTTCATAGCAGGAAATAAAAGCACCTCCTGTAACGACAATGAAGCGTTAGCGCCTTAAACGAAACCGTCAAATTCGTTTGTTACGTTGCGGGTAATGTCACCTTGATATTGTTTGAATCGGTAAGAAACATGGTCAGCCGATCGATTCCCATTCCGAACCCTCCTGTCGGTGGCAAGGCGTATTCCAAAGCCATGCAGTAGTTGTCGTCCACGACTTGAGCTTCATCATCCCCAGCAGCCTTATCCTTGGACTGCTGCTCGAATCTCTCCCGCTGAACAAGTGGATCGTTCAATTCGGTATAAGCGTTGCAAATTTCCTTTTGCATCACGAAAAGCTCGAAACGTTCAGTTAGCCCAGGAGTAGATCTATGCCTGGAAAAAAAAGGAACGAGTGATGGAATCCGCACGCTCCCCGTCGCAGATAAGAGTTCGATAATGCCGCTTACCATTTTGCTAACGGGCTCATGATTTGCGGATGCCCGATGATGAACGTCGGGTGAATGCATTTTACTTCGATAAACTCTCCGACAAGCTGAAAGTCGAGTGGTTTCTCGTTAAACAAATCGGGATGTCCTTATGATCTACGTTGTGTAGTTTCCAACGTTTGTTAACTAGCATCTACTCGCAAATTAACCCGCGACTTGCATACCTTATCTAGTAGCCGCGAAATGGTCCTTGGCGCAGAGCATTCAACTTGGTGTTTTATGCACAAATCCGACAAGAACTTCGCGGTCTCGGGCTTGTCTAAATCGGTTGGAGATGGAAGTTTGATGTTGAGCGCCTTCTCCAATTCGGGAAGCATTTCAAGTCTCTTGAAAGGTGGCGTGAAATCGATCTCCACTGCAGGCCCCTCGGGTCCTTCCGGATGATAGATAAGCTTGTAATCTCCGGTGATGTGCTTCACCATTCCTTTAAAAAATAAAGATTCCACTTATGCAGTCGTCTGACTTGCACAGTCATCATATTCGTTGGTACAGTTTTCTCTACCTGACAACATGCTCTCGGTCAGCTGCATGACATCGTTATAGTCGGCATAAGCCATGTAAAACTCGCACATGGTGAATTCGGGGTTGTGGGTTAAATCGATGCCTTCGTTCCTAAACTGCCGCCCGATTTCGTAGACTCTGTCCAGCCCACCGACTACCAGCATCTGCGTTTAACGAAAGCAAAACCTGTTTATCTCTTTCCCGTAATAGCGTAACTTCCGAGGAAATGTGAGAAAAAAAAATTACTTTCAAATACAATTCAGGGGCCACACGCATGAAGAGGTCCATTCCTAACTCGTTGTGATGAGTGACAAACGGCTTGGCAGTGGCACCTCCGTGAATCATGTTCATCATCGGTGTCTCGACCTGTGGAAAAAGTCATTACGAGCAAACTTTCGCCGATTCTAAAACACGACACATTCATCGGATGAAAGCTCACCTCGAGGAAACCTAAGCCGTCGAGGAATGATCTGACGTAGTTGATGATTTTGGCCCGAGTGATGAATTTCTGTCGTACGTGCTCGTTGAGGATCAAATCCAAATATCTCTGACGGAACCTCGTTTCCTTTGGATTAAAAATTGCCACACAAAAAAGTTAAGAAAGAAAAACGGCGCGTTACTTTCCCCAAGTAACCAAAACGAAACTGCCTGACCTTATCTTTCAGACCAAAATGTAAATGAGGCAACATGTGCAAGCATGGGGAAAGCAATTCGATGCAGTTTGGGATGATGCTCAACTCCCCTTTCTTGGTCCTTCCCGGGTGGCCCCTACAACCGATGATGTCCCCGCGCCTTATTTTGTCATTAATTTTTAAAAATTCCTCTTCCGAACTGTAGCTCCTGTAAATGAAATATTTTTGTTCATAAAATCGTTTCTTTCATGCCAAGGCGAATTTTGATTAATATTCAAACCTTGCATTTGCCATCACTTGGAGTTTTACACCTTCAGCTCGAAGATCGTAAAATATTAATTTCACCCCGGATTCTCGCTTAGAATGAACTCTTCCTGAATGAATAAAAGAAATGTATTTTGGACACTTATTTTACCGTAAAAGCCAGATTTATTGCTATAATAGGTTCTAAATGATTCCCAAAAAAAACCTTTTACAAAAACCCGGACTTACCAGCTACGCTGACTTCGTCATCCGAAACTTCGGAATCTTTAAGATGTTTGTATTTCTCGATGAAGTTAGCTAGCGATATGGAAACGTGAAATTTGTGCGGGTATGGGTTTTCGTTATTCGCTTTAAGTTGTGCAATCATCCGAGTGCGGTGTTCATAAAATTCCTTAAAAAAAACAAAAGTGAAGCGACTCGGAAAAAGGATCAACAGAAACTAGTTTGGAGAAAAGTCCCTTACCCTTGGATCGCTCTCTTCGTCAGCAACCTTTTCCTTTGGTTTTGCCGCTGCTGCAGCTGCAGGTTCCGCCAGCTTTGCCGCATCTTTCTCCGCTTTCTCTTTGGCTTTTTGTTCGGCTTTCTGCCGCCTCTTCAGTTCGCTGAATAAACAGAAAGGTTCGATACAAATAGGTTGATAATTTGGTAAAAATGAAGATGCCTGTCTCAGTGCATGTAGCCACAAACAATCTATAAAACGTTGAATCAAGTTCAGTTATTCCTCTAATAAAACGGAATCGATTCATGTAGATTAGTTTGAACAAATTCTGGTTATAAGTTTTGTGGGCAAGAATGCTTTCCAAATTGTACTTATTCGATGTATGTAGTACAGTTCCCTAGCAACTAACCTCAGTTTGGAAAAAGTACGATATGGAATTTGACCAAGTCTTGGCATTAGCAACTGGGAAGAAGCTGGGATGCATGTATGCCCTGACCGAAGCACTCGTAGTGTCAAGTGGAATCCCTTGGAAATCAGCATGGTTGACAGATGAAAGAAATGGGCTTGTTTTGTTTTTACAATATCTCCTTCCTGTTGCTCTCCTGATAAGCTTACCTATCAAAAGATGCAACAGGTAGAAACATAAACAAATTGACAACTAGATTAGCCCATTTCTTTCCAACAAAAGGTAGCATTTCTCTTTCACTTTATTGTAGTTTCAAAAATCAACTACTGTAAAAATTTCAAATAGGGGCCAAATATTTTCTAAACAGTAATCAGTAATCAAGTGATCAGGGATAAGGGATTTTAATTTCTTTTAGACAGTTTAAAGCAGTAGATTTTATCATTAACAGCACAAGCAATTTTAATACTGTTATAACTTCATGCTCAACTAAACCCGTCTATAGTTTACTATAGATGATTGCATTAGAGATAGCAACCAAAGTGTCGTATTACATCATATCAGCGGATGTAAATATACATTACTTACAACATAAAATGTATTAACATAACATCTGTTTCAACATATTTGCATTAGAAATTTTAAATGTGGCAAAGGATTTTAAAATAATTCATTTATATATTATTTACATACATGTACGTCTGCAGACCAAAAATGGCAAAACAGTGGACACATATATGTACATGAATAACGTAAAACCAGCTTGGAAACAACAACAGTGATTGTTTTGACTCAAAATAGGAGATATACTGATTCATAATACCTTTTTTTAATTACAGAAAATCATAAATAGTTATAAATAACATATGTGTTATATAAGGCCTACACTTATAACACAACATCGGTATGGCACATTGTTACAACATGTGCACCGAAAGTTTAGCGATTTAGAAATCGCCATAAAACCGATCAACATTGATCGTTTTCGTGAATGCACCTTGGTAGGCATTTACTCTTACTTAGTAACATTAAATATATTCTAAATAAATGGCTATATGTAAAAACAACTTACTTTTTACTTAGTTTTTCCAAGCCACGACTTTCATCCGCCATTTTAGAGAAAGAAAGAGATCTCGGCTTAGTCGGCTTACTATTGAAAGTAAGCCAACAGCCGAGAAAAAGTAAGCCTATGAAAGTTAAATTCGGCTTCCTGTATTTCGGCTACAAAATGGCGGAAAGTGATTTGAGAACTGCTTTGCTGTCGGATATCGATGATAATTACACGGATTCAGCTTCAGAAGCAGCTGTAAAACATGGTAGAAATAACGAAAATATTACCGAGCTGTCACCAGTATTGGGAAGTTTTCCCTCAGTGGTCCAAATCTCGAATTCTCTGGAAGACTCGTCATCACCAGACGTCATTTGTGTATTCGTCGTTGCTTTTGACACAAGAGCAGGTAAGACACTTGCGGACAGTTAAAAAAACTGTAGAGTTGATAATATTCAATTATATTCATAACACCAGATCTGGTTTTTCAATACTATGGTTTTCAAAAATTAGCGAATGTCATAATTTCGATGCAAACTGTATTGTAGTAAAGTTTGCAGTATGACACCCCCATGAGGTACGAGGTAAAAGTGTCAAAAACACCTATTGCCAATAAATTCCGGTACAAGATTTATCGACAAGATTCATGCATAACATATTTCTGATAATGTACATGTTGTTTATAAAAAAAAAATCCGATAACTGACATCTAGTTCTCTGTTATCAATTTCAGGAAACATCATTGAATATTGTGTGCCTGACGATATAGATTTAGATGGAATTGAATTTAAGGCCATGGCAAGCGGATCTCATAATATTACTTATGATTTCACGTAAGAAAATCATAAATTTAAACTCCCATTAACATGATTTTATAGCGAACTTAAGCCTGCATGCTAAATCATGTCAAAGGGGGCGGCTATAATCAATTGATTAGCCTCTGCTTTTTAATTCTCCATGCACCCGTTAAAAAATGGCACTTGTATGCTTTTTGCTTCAGGTATTTTAAAAAAGGGAAGTGGTATGGCCTGTCTTGTTTCGAAAACATGCCCGTTGACAGTCAGATCGAGAGAGGCGCCCGTATGAAATCGGTTGGCATTTTAGCTTCTTCATACCTTCATCTACATTGCTATAAACAGTTTCTGGAACAACAAGTTAGGTGAGATAGAATGCTGTTGCATTTCATTTTTATTCAAAACTAACTGACAATTTTATCGGCGTAATGCCAATTCTCAGCATTTTATTGAAATCTCCCGGTCATTACGATAACTTGGATAAATTTTATGCGAAGAAAAGAGGCATTTTGCCATGCTCGTCGAATGTAGAAATGAACGAACAATCTTTGAACCCTTTAGATTCCATTCCATTGCTAAAGGTATGTTCAATATTTTTTTTCCGATAATAAATAATAATTCAATTAACATGCTGAATTTATTTTATGTTAATTTTTCCACATTCGCCAAAAACCAGATAGTGCATCCGGCCGGTTGCTTTTCACAATTCACGCGATTTTTCGGTCCACAAATTTTTATTTTATGGAAATTTGCCTTACTGAAGAAAAGACTTCTATTTTTTTCTCCACCACCTATCGGTGTCGTTTGTTTTCGAGGTAAGATCTGTTTATTAGAACGCGTTCGCATTAAACCGAAGCCTCCGATTTGTAAAACACGTTTATGTTATCACTCAGTGTATTGCACCAATTGTCTTACAAGTCATCAGGTCGGCGACATTTCTCCTACCGCTGCCAATGTGCTGTTTTACGTGAACGTTGCCGATGTCGATATGCTAGAAACCATGGATAACTACATTGCATGTTTGTAACTTTCTTCATGAGGTATGCTGGGGAACGAAACGGACGTTTACTTTTAAATGTGATTTTTAACTGTTGTTTTACACGCTAGGCACCACCGAGAAAATATTAGAGGGAAAGAGCCACCTGTATGATATTTACGTCGATAATCAGAACGTGTGCGCTCAGTCGACAACTATGAAAGCAATCGTATTGACGGCAGCCGACAAATCCAATTTCAGTAAACTGACAATCCAGCAAAGGTGATAGCAGCATATATTAGTTTCATTTATTTTGACCATAAATGCAAGTACACTAAAACTGATTTTGGTGTATTATTATTAGGGAAAGTTATCCAGGATCAGATTATGGCGGGACCAACGATGAATCCACCTTCATCAAGTAAGATAATAAATGCGCAGATATATCCAAAATCGAATAAAATTTACAAAATTTGTGATTTTTAACCAGATTTTTTGAAAACCTAAATAACAAGTTATTCGGCACGCTCTTGGATGCCTCACGCACCCAAGGCAAGTTGCTAACATCCGATCAAATTCGTAACGTTGGATTGGACTCTTCTGGTGACCGACAATTTCTAAACGAAGTTATACAATCATACGGAATTGACGTTCAATTAGCACCGGATAGTCCTTGCTGTTGATAATGTAAGCTAGGTCTAACATTTTATCAAAAATATATTTGGGTTTGGACTAATTTACCGTCGGTTTACAGATTTCACGAAAGAGTGCCAAAAATTCAAATCCTCATTACTAAGAAATATTAATCTTCGTAGCACGATGTAAAAGCCTTCACGAAGTGCAATCCGAGTCGAACATTCGTTTATCTGTACAGTAATTCAAATGCTATGTATATAGTGATCAAATAATATTTATTCGTACAATTAAATAGTTTTTGGATAATTAAACTGCAGCTAGCTTTTAATGAAGAACTTACACGTTACAGATCGGACTCTTCACATCTAATAGCAATAAGACTCCAGCAAATACTGCTACGAAATTGCATGGTAATAAGAACGACTGGTTTAGCATGCATCACAACATACACTGTATGTATATATATATATATATACATATATCATAGTTTAAATTGAAATAATATTTAGTGTTGCATTTATTTGTATTCGGAGCTTTACACATTTTAAATTCTTAAGATTAAACAGGAGCATAATATTGCACATAATATCACAAGCTAATATTGAAATTGGATATTACAACTGTTTTTAAAGACTCCTTTCTAGCTAAATTTATTTTGAAAAGATAATCTAAAAAGTACACAGAAATTTGTGCGAGTTGACTCGTACGTTTAAATTACAAAAGCTCAAACATCTCGGACCAAATTCTTGACATGAATAATTTAATTTATGTATCGCAACTTTGCAATTTTTGTTCAAGAATTCGATCCATGCATTGCACAAAGAACTGCCAGTATTAAATGGAACATTTAAGAGTGCTAACGACATTAATATTACTATTGCTTTCCATAAAAAATGGCATAAATTATGCCCATCCTTGCTTATTTACACGTGCGTAGAACTTTGGGTATCTTTAGCACAATCCACCGGAATATTCGTCATCCGCTTCAGCATCTACTTCCGCTTTGGCCTGAGCTTTGCTGTCATCTGTTGCAGCCCCTTCTTGCGTTATGCCACCAGATACAACTGCTGTATCCGTGCTCTGTTTTCGAAGGCTGATGCTGGTTTCGTCAAAAGCGCTAGTAGGTTGAGGTCCCCTCGTAGAAAGAGACGAGAACGATTCCGTGCTTGCCGTCGACGACTGCCTCTCGGAGAGTCGAGAAGATCCGGAGCTGATCACGGTGTTGGGAATTCCCAAATTTCTGGCAAGTTTTGCATACTGGAAAACGTTATTTTTAAAATGAATACATTTGCACTTTAATTCGCCGTTTTACTGGAATAATATATAATGTGACTAACCTCGACATCCATATGCTTTAGAAAAGGACTATTAAGGGCTCGACCAGCTAATTCTCCATCTTCTTGATCATATGCCTCCAAAAGTGTTTCGATCGTCTGTGCCTCATCATCTTCGATAACGCTACAATTTTGAAAGGATGAAATCGCTCGATTTACCGAATGGTTGAAGGTAATGAAACATAGTTAAGTGTGGCAGCTAGCTAACCTCAATCCGTTTTTGAAAGCCTTTTGCGCAGCGACCAAATCCGCTCTTGTAAGATGAACCAAGACCAAGGCAACGGCTAGCCGTCCTGCTGCAGGACCGTTTTCGCAAGACAATTGCAAATCCATTTCTCGTTGAATGGTGTCGGCTGCTTCGTCGTACCTATTTGGTTAAAAGCTAAAAATTAACATAATTTCTTTAAACACAAACGACCGTACCCGGAAATTAAACTAACATTTTCATTTTGACTTGAAGGCGAGCTGCCCTTCCCATGAGATCGGCCGTTTGCCTCGGCTTGTCTTCCAGCTAAATACATTTACAATCGAGTTTGATTTGAGTTATTTACTCGCAAAATTAAATTCCAGAATAAATTACCAGTGACACATCTGCAGCCTTTAAATACAAACTGGCAGCTTTTTCGGGTGCTTTTGCTTCTACCATTCTGAAATAAGATGTTTTGCACAAAAAGTGTCAATGGTGTTTTGCATTTTTTCAGGAGTACCGAATTTTATCCAAATACGAGTTACTGACTTTGCACCCTTTTCAAAAGACAGTGCCGCAGTATCCGGTGCCCCGTGTTGTTGAAACAAAGCGCATGCTCTTTCGATTAGCTTTACCGTCTCGTTCAAATCGCCCATGTCTTTGGCTATTAATGCAGCTTGTTCTAGACTCCTGGGATTAAATTTAAAAAAAGCATACATTCCATTGCCAATTAACAGTAAACATTAATGTTCTTACAACAATTTCTTAACATGTCTCGTTCCATAAATGCGCCGAGCAGAAGTAAAGTTATCATACTTACTTCGCAGACGAGAACAACCTGAATAATTAGTTAAAGAAATAATCTTGCCAGACCCATTCATAGAATTACTGAGCGATTTTTTTCATAAAACAAAAAGATACGAATGATGCTGCCAATGGCACTCTGCTGCTTTTAAGAGACTGTCCTTGCATTGCGGATAAGCTTTGGCATTCTTGAAACACGTTGCTGAAATCACAATTGAGTAATTTATCAAACTTGTTTTCTTTAAAAGGTTAGACACTTCATGTGGGTATTACCATACCTGCATTGGAATAGTCTATAGCAGCACCTTCGTAATCGGCTTTCCATTTAAAAATCGATGTCTTGAGACTGTATAATAAATCAACAGAAAATTAGCCCAAATTTTGATGCCAATGAACTCAGCTGCTCTTATTACCTAGTTTTAATTATTAAAATTAATTACTCTAAACGTTTTATGTGACAGTTTTTGGTGCAGTCATTTATGGACAGCCCTTAGGTTCATGCATCAAGCAATTTAAGTGGTTGCAGTTTTTATCATTTGGTCATTATTTTGAATATTATTTGCTCTTTTTCTTTATTCGTTTTGCTATGAAACATCAAGATTTCAGAGGAAACCATCTTAACATATTCCAAACATGCAAAAAAATGGAATTTTTAATGAAATTCACAGCTGATTGCATTGGCTTGGATATACATTTTTTAAATCGCTGAATTCCTTCTTAATAATAAAATCACTGACCATTTCTCAGCCTGTCTAACGTGTTCCAGTCCTTCTGCAAGTTTTCCCGAAGCCATAGTATTCTAATTTAATCTAAAAATGAGTTATTTAGCGTTGAATTAAATGATTTTGCAAACGCCCGTGTAATCCACTGCTATAGGCAATTTGTGAATAGCGTTAGCAAAAGCGCCTTAGGTGTCACGTGACATGAAGCTTGGAAGTTGGAATTCAACGAGACTGGTTTTATATGTTAGCAATTTCTTGTAATTTTAACCGGTGTTTCGTAGATTTAGAATATTTCTAGTTACTTTTTGTTGAGAATGAATGTTTTTGATAAAAAACTAGCTGAGGATACGGCAGAAGCAACCGAAAAACTTAAAGAAATTCTACAACTTGGAAAACGGCTTTCAGACGCCATGGGTAAGTAAGGCCTATTCAACTTTTCTGATAGAGCCCAGGTACACATGTATAAAAATAAATCAGGTTAATTAATAGCACTTGTAGAGAATCCCATACATATTAAATATGGTTTAAGTACATGAAAATATGACATTTGATGTTCACACTAGCTTAGTTTGACACCTTATTGTGCCAATTATTGATCCAATAGCCGATTTGGATTGTTTTTTTTGTTGTTGTCCTGGTTCGGCCCCTACAGTTTTTTGTATCAGATTTTATGGTGTCATATTATCTGTTTATGGATCACCTTAACAAAATATTGTAAGAGGCGAGCTTGTTAAGAAGTATCATTGAATATAAACAGATTTTATGAAGCTTGTGTTGGGCTGCTTAGCTCAATTTTCTATCAACAATTAAAAGTGTCAAATAACACGGCGTTTGGTGTCAGTGAAAATGTGATATTGTCTTCTTGTCTAGACTCTAGACACTAGTTTTACGTATCCATTCTTAGCTATAACCGTAGTCGAGACTGGTTTTCCTCTCCCAGCTTTATATTTCATCTCCTTTATTTCACACAGTTAGGGCTTTCAATTGTTTAGACCCTCAATGACATTAGCTTCCGGTAAGGTTATGAGATTCACTATAGAAAACAAAAGTTGCGTACGAGGCAAATTTATATAGTGTAGGCATGGACGAATGGTGGTGGATGCTTTCGATATATCTGCCTATTGCTTGGAGAATGGATTTTTAATTTAGAACCAGCTTTCCTGGTTTGTTTTGTGCTCTTTCAAAATGGTTTCTTGATAAATGTAAAATTTGCCTTAATAACCTTATGCCCATAGCTATTTTTGGTGCAATTAGTTTAATTTAATCATAAAATTTCGTTGGGGGGTCTTTGACTACATATATCATTTTTCAAGCTGACTGTAAAATTGAATAGTGTATACTTCTGACCATTAAGAACTTCAGGCCAGTGGGGGACTTACATAGCGATAACTTATGTAGACTACGTAAGATTTTTTTTAATCTATATGTTTTTTTTTTCAGATCCGCCTGATGCGTCTGTGTTATCCAGTAATGGCAAAACGGAATCGAAGTTTAGTTTATCCCATTTTGAAATAGGACATAGATCTGCCGAGAAACAGATGCCTGGCTCATCGCAAACAAAACAAGAAATGTGAGTAGACCAAACATTCTTGCCCCTAACTTTGTCCACCTGTTTATTTGCTAACATGCTTGCGTGTTTCAGAGTGCTTTCGGCTAGTGATGATAGGATCAGTTTTCCGGTATTTGGCAACGATGTGATCATCAGGTGCAGCAAAGCAACTCATACATCAAGCAGTAGTAAGGTAAAATAATTGTTAGGGTGTTAAGTAATAAAGCATGTTTTTAGTTTTTCAAAGTGATATGCTGTTAAATTAATAATTTGTTTGACATGGTCATTTTTAATTCATTTAGGTAAAAATTCGAAACATTGTCAATAGTGGATGGGAAAACAGATATTATGTTGGACAACAAGTAGCGGTACATTTGTCAAAAAACTACATCGCGTATGCGATTAAAAGTTAGTGGCTTCTTCTCACTTTTTTCCATATGGAGATAGCTCGGATATTATATCATTAGATAATATCATGACTGCTTTTGTGATATCTTCAGTTCCAAATTCTCCCGACGGTGCTGTTCGTGTCATTGCCAGAAAAGGCCCTGGCAGAGTTCTTCTTAGAGGAATGAAAGGACTCATTACCGATTTAGCATTTGCTCATACTACTAGCGAAATAATCCTTGCATCAGTGGATGAATATGGCAATTTATTTGTACACTCTATAAATGATGAGGACGGCAATCTCACGTAATTTCATATATTTTTTTTTCTGCTAATAAGACAGTATGTGGAAAACGTTCTTAGCTTTTTTTTTTCTTGAATAGTGGCACTTTAATTTTTGAACTGAGACGTCCGGATGAGAGCCGTGCCAGCGGTTATCACAGAGTCATCTGGTGTCCTTACGTTCCGGATGATAGCTCAGAAGAAGATGTCGAACCGTCTAATGGGGAGGTTTCGAAAGTGCTAGTCATTGCTAATCACAGTGTGGTATGTTTATGCTCTTTTAATTTAGCTTATGCAATTTAAACACCTGCATAAACATTTTCATAATTGAAAATAACAAGCTACAAACAGTTGCTTTAAACAGCCTCTATTATTTAAAGGCAGAAATCTGGAATATTGAAACGGTAATTAAGGAATATGGTCCAGGACCACATACGACAGATTCGATCTCTTTAGGTTTTCAACAGATAAAAGAGCACTCTCAAGTATGCATTTTGTTTATTCAACCTGCTTTTTTAGTCTCAATAGTTTCAGTACTTATTATTTTATTCTCGACTTAGCCTATATCAGACGGATCATTTCCTCCTGATGGAACTGCTTTAGCAACTGCTGCTTATGATGGAGCTGTTAAATTTTTCCAAGTGACCACTTTAGACAATAATCAACCTCAAAAGTTTGTTACAGTTTATTTCACCACATTCTTTGGATTGCTTTCCAAGCATATATTAAATTTGACTGGTTATTTATTTCAGGTGTTTACATCAGTGGTTTCCTCACAAGGAGAAGCCATTATCTTCACTGTTTTTTCTAGATAATGTCAAAAATCCTAATCCAGAGTAAGTAATCCGCTAAGGCTTTATAGTTTTAGGTTTTGTGCAGTTGTCAGAAATCATGTCGAGATAAAATCGAGTTACGCTCAATGGCATTGCCTTCTTTTTCTAGAGTGCAGTTTTGGAAGTTTGCTATCACCGGTGCAAATCGGAATCGCGAATTGAAAGTGTGGAATTGCGCCACTTGGCAATGTTTGCAGACCATAAGGTGCGAAGCGTTTCTTGTTTTACGGTCACGACTTGAAAATTCTTACGTGCCTGAACGATTGATTTTTTTTACCAAGCTTTGAAATGCCTGCGGACGAAACTATAAAACCCGAACTAAAAGCCGGATTAGACGAGACTGCCGGATTTTTAATTTTATCCGATGTCACTCAGCGCATGCTGTACATCTTGCAAATCTACCAGGACACCGACAACAATCTAGCCCAAATCACCTGTATTTCTCAGTTTCACCTAGCCTACCCCATTTTAAGCTTTGCGATTTTGGAAGCCGGCTTAAAGAAATTCAAACAAAGTTCGGAGATCGATCAAGTTGACGAAAACCCGCTATGTGGTAGTTATTTCTCCAAGTATTTCATTTCTAATTTACTCTGCTATCACGTTGTTTCATGGTATGCTTTTTTTATCAGAGAATATCTCGTGCGATATGGAAGAAGATGGCTTGAAAGACAATAACGAATCTTACGTTCGTGGTGTTGTTGTGAAGTTGGTTTCGGTTCTACCAAAGTATGCAAAGCTTTCACTTTTCTTAATTACAAGATGTTTAAATAGTTGCTCACACTATTCTTAAATCGAATTTTTATTTTTTTACAGGTCCTTACAGGAATGCTCCATTGCATTTCAAAGCACCCCATCCATATCTAGATCTATAGACTCATTTAGCAGCTTGTCTCACGATACTTTATGTAAGGGAATAATGTCATTATTTATACTAGCCGACAACTATGAAGAAACTTAATTGGTTCTTTTTATTTAGCTTACAGGGATCAGCTTTCGGACATGAGCTTTGACGCAGGCAGCACGGATTTTATTTCCAACGAATCCTTTGCTAAACTGAAATCCTCTTTGGCCACGCACAATTTAAGTAACAACGAACCGATCCCGTTAACACCGGACGATTTTTCATTGCCAAACCCCAATTCGCCACTTAAGAGTGAGTCTGGGTCCCAATACTCAACGCCAAAGATTAACAAGTCCGATCTCGATCAAAATCTGATGAGTTTAGAAGATCCGCTGATGACTTCAATGGATTTGAAGTCGCATTCGTCACCATCCTATTCCGCGAGGAACGATAGTCGTTCTTCCAGGTCACGGAGTCCGAGCAAGGAAAAAACGATCGTAACTCCTCAAAACATCGACGCCATTTGCCGAAAATCTCTCCACAGCACGGGAAGTTCGCCTAGCATGGAGGTGGAGGAAATTTTAACGAAAGATTATGGTAAATCTACATCGGTGCCTCATGAGATTTTTCTAAATGAGAATGCTTAGTTCTAATTGCAGTTTTCTTTCTTTGCTCGTAGATGCTACTGTCAGGGATTCAATGTTTTTAGTCGATAATATAATGTCAAAAGTAACATCCGATTCTCCCCAAGAAATTATCGACGACTTGAAGACTCTCACTAGGTAAGAGGTCGAGCGTGCTGCTTGCTATCATTATATTTTTATTAGAAGCAGAATGCGTTACTTATTCGGGTTTTTTAAATTTGATAAAATGACAAGGAAATTGGGGGCTGCAGGCAGGTAATAATATTTTTTAGTGTTGATTGTTGTTTTTGCTCGTTTTATTAATGTTGTTTTTTCGTATTTGCATTGTAGTCTGCGAGGTAACGTCCCTCAAAAGCAGCACGCCGGCGGGAACCAACGGAAATCAGTTTCTCCACAACCTACCTCCACTATAAACTGCGACGAGCAGTATCAGAAATTAAACAGCGTCAAGTGGCCGAGTGCACCAAAACCTCCCGTGCAATCCAGTTCCGACAGAGAGTGTTCTAGTGAGAGGTGAGAAATATCTAGTCGGCATATGTCGTTCATTGTTTTTTATCCAGATGTAGTCAGAAATAAGTAGAATATAGCGCTGCAGACATTACACAAGTTACATGATTTGTTGATGGCGATTTAGGGAGACTGGAAACTCTACTAATGAAATGAACACCAGCGTCGAGGACTGGATAAAGACGACAGATTTACGTGCAGCCAAGAATTCGGCTCAGCTGGACTCTGTGGCACATTCGATGCAACGATTGGTCGATATGATGGAGAGCCAAAAAATGGAAATCGCACATCTGAAACAGAGTATTTCACTTCTTAAAACGGATACGGCGACACAAAGCTTCAATTCGGGTTCACTGCAGAGCGACGTAAATTCTACGATTAAATCATTACTACAGAAGCATAGACAAACGGAGAGTATCCTTTAACGCTGCGACGGATAATTTTGAAATGAAGTTTTTAATGATAATGGTGGAACGGAAGCAAGTTGTATTCCTTAACTGATATTTCAGCAATCGCTATCACCAATTTGTTCAAGCTGCACGAAGACAGAGTTCTGTCGGCTTTGTCACAAGTTGTGGATAACTCTATAATAACAAGGCTCGATTCCATTGTTAAAATGGAATTTCGGAATACCATCCTCCCTGGTAAGTAATATCGTTCAGCTTTTTGGTTATGATGTTCCCTTTTGGAAATATTGTAGTGATATTTGGCAAATGCTGATTAATCCTTTTTATAGTGATGACAAGGGACATGAGTAATTTGCATGCTCTTATTCATCAAGAAGTCACTCAACGGCTAGCTACAACTGATTCCTTAGTGCGCGATAACATTATGAAGTTGACGGAGTCGAAAGTAAGAAGGCCAATTAAATTGAGTTTTAATTTTTTTAAAACTAACTCGCTGACTCTCTCGCTCATCTTTCTTCTAGTCATTTTTGACGGCAATTTCACATTCAGTCGCAAGTTCTATCCAACAAATGATTAGGTCCATTTTTCAAGAGGTTTTTCAAGTCAACATTTTGCCTTTGTTTGAAAAGTCGTGCCAAAACATGTTTCTTCAGATTAATGACACCTTTCAGAGAGGGGCAAAAGAATGTAGGTGACAAGCTCCTAAACATTTTTTTTTACCTAAGATTGCAACTATTCTGAACCCGTTGCGTGGTATTTCTTATTAGATATGCACCACTTGGAAGGAAATGTAGAAAAACAACGCCATCAGGCACAGAGTCTCGTCACAACTCAACTTCAGAACTTGGTGGACAACGTCCATTCGAGCACGGAGCAGTTTACCGCTGGCGTAACCGAAGATCTCGATAAGCAGCTCCAGAATACTTTAAAAAGGTAAATATTCAAGCACTACTTCTGGATACAATTCGGGAGAAAATAAATTAACCACGTTAACCGATTATTTTTAGGTTTGAAGAACAATTGATGAGTAAATTTTCCACACTGATAAAAACTCAGATGGACGTTGTGATCAAAGAACATCAAGTTGCGATTGGGGACACTGTAATGAATGCAATTAAGTCTAGGGCCGTAACGCCGCTTCCCGAAGTCGACGGACAATTGCAACAGGCTAAGATTTTCGAACTTTTGCAACAAGGACAAATAAATTCTGCTTTTCAACAGGTAACATATATTGAGGGCCGGTTGCGCCAACTGAGGTGAAAATCTAAGGTTTTAACCTCGGGTTAAAATATAACTCCTGGTTAACCTCCAGGTTAGCTGTATGTGTTGCACCAATTAACCCTTGATAAAACAACCCAGGGTTATGGAGCCCATGTTCCAACATGCAGAAAACAAAATGGCTAAAAAAAATTTGGAAAAAAAAATAACCAAGGTTATTCTTAACCTTTGTTGGTGCAACCGGTCCTGAAAGAACCAACTTTTTCAAAAAAGTGTTTGTAAACTTGTATTTAAATTCAAGGGAATTGCACTTCACATTCAAATTCTAAAAGAAAACGAGATAACATGGTAGAAAATTTCATTGTTTATTTTTAGGCACTTACCATTGCAGATTCTCAACTGGTAATAAAGGTGTGTCAAAAGGTGAATCCATCCCAAATATTCAGCGAGTCGCATTGCCATTTGGAGCAGCACGTGCTGCTCTCTCTCATCGATCAATTATCGATCGATCTCACCACTCACATAGAGTTGAAACAAGAGTGAGTCGAATAACCTTTTTTCTCGGTTTTACAGTTTTCAAGAAAATGTGCTCAAATTGGTCAGTTTTGCTTTCAGTTATCTGCAAGAAGCCTTGGTCAGTTTGAACTTCAATCATCCAGTCACAAATAGTTACGCTCCGACAATTGTCGAAACCGTAGCTAAAAGATTGCAGCATTTTATCGAAACCCATCCGGGGCACAAAGACACACGAAACATGAAGCTATTGCTCATGGCCGCTCGTTCGAGAGTCCATTCTTGATTCAGTCTTTGCTTTATTGCAAGATAAGACTGGTTTAAATGTTTTGTTTTAAAGTACAGTATATTAATTTTGTTTTCGATATACGTTGATTTTAATATCCTTTTTTTTCAATTTTGGTAGCTCGTAAATATTACGTAAAATATGCTGTTCAATTAACTGCATTTTTTCCCGGAGATTGATTTAACTTGCGGTTATCATATGTTTTCACTTCTGAGCATTCCTTTGAAGAGAAGGTCTGCTAATTTCGTATGTTTCAAACCAAGTATCTTAATAAATTCTGCTTTTTACAGTTATATCATCAGTGAATCATTAAAATCGTTTAGAAAATGTTTTATAAGGTAAAGCCCAGTAGATGTTACATTTCTAGTTTGAAGAAGAAGAACTACATATTTTGATAAAGCAATTGTACTTCTTTTTTTTTTTTTTGCTTCTCTATCTCTTGAATTAAAATAAGATTGAGCTTTACCTCATAACAACTTTAATTTGCATTTATAACTAAGACTATGGCGCAAATGATAATCCGAATTATGCGGTATTCCGATAATTTCCAAATGTGCACTATTTTAAAATGACGTCCTCGTAAGTTCAAACTAATTACGTGCAACATTGACACCAATGTTTTCCGAGCAAACACATCGGGAATTGATTATTTTGGATTATCGACAAGTGTTTGCTAAAGATTAAGTATTTATATTTTAACTCAATTTATGGCATTTTTTCATTTTTATAGAATGAGTTGCTTTCAATGTCATCCATATCAACAGGTAGTAGCCAATTAAGGTTAAAGATCTTGTCATTGGTACGATAGATACAAAAAATGCTGCACAAAAAATAGATACAAAAAATTCAACTTCTGAATTTTAAGTACCATGGTTTTTGGCTGTAAATTCTTTTAGTCACACTCCCAAAAAAACAATTGTTCAACATGTAATAATCAAATATTGGAAATTTGTTTTCGAAATTTATCCTAATGATAGTAAACTTGATAAGCGTTCAAAGTGTAATCGATGACTGATAATCTCTGTGACAACACCCGATTACAATTTCAGAATGGAAATTGTTGGATATTTCGAAAGGTTTTGTTTAGAAAAAATCTACGATTATTTGTTGTTCTAGCATATAAATCTAATTTTTTTATTGTGTTTACATTTCAGCATGATATTTTATACGTTATGCTATAGAAGTTGAAATATCTGGTATTGAAAGGTGTGATTCGTCAAGTTTGTGATAAGAGATAACAAAACCTAGTTTTGAGAGCAATTTATTAGAAGAGGTTATTTGAGCTTCATAATCAAGGACTACAAAGGTGAATTTTTTGCTCTTTTATTTTATAAAATTTAAGTAGTTTTATCATTTTTGGGTTGGTACCATTGATGCAGTAGGCATTTTAGTGAGTGCTTTTACTACATTCAGGCTAGTTGGAATAGTCAATTTTAGGGAATTTGTTATGTGGAAGGCTGTTCCAAAACAATTTTTGTGATTATCATTTTAATTCAGAATTGTTTTTTTAATGAGGCATTTTTCTTTTGTTGTTGTTTGACAAATAGTTTACCACAAATTAGCAAAAAATACCAATATTAAATTAAAAATTTTAAGTTACAAAATTATTTGCAAATGATAACTTATCAAGTATTATGTATACAATATTTTTCCTTGTAACTTTAAAATGGTCCTATGTTGGACTTTTTTTACTATTGGACTTTGTTAACTATTTGCATAAATTTTATAACGATTGAGTGCCTACTGACATTATCTGAAGTTAATCACAAAATATTGACAATTATACTACATGGAACTACTGTGTCAACTGATTTCTTGGAATAAGCCAATATGTTGAATGTGGTTATACATTGTTTTGTGACTTTCGTTTGATAACCTCTATACAACAATAACTCGATTAATGATAAGTTATCGAATTAAATATTATTAGATTTTTTTAGTAATAAGGCAAGCGAGTTTAGAATTGCCAATTTGAAATCGTTTTTTAGTTAATCTTGCTTGGATTTATTTTAGAAAAAATGGCTGAAACGAATAAGCATTTTAAAAATCAAAATTATTCGACATTAAAACACCAGTGTTCGGAAAGTTCCAAACTTTTTGAAGATCCCGAGTTTCCGATTACGTCGGTTAAATTACAAAGTATTTCAGGGCGTATAGAGTGGAAGCGGCCCACGGTTAGTATTTCTGAAGCATTCGGTTTTATATATAGTATGACAAAAGCCTTATTAGCTTAACCAATTTTTATTTGCAAGGAATTATGCACGAAACCTAGATTACTTGAAGGTCGATTAAACAGTTCAACCATTAGTCAAGGAAGTCTTGGAAATTGTTGGTTTGTTGCTTCTTGTTGTTGTTTGGCGAAGGAAAAGGATCTATGGAACAAAGTGAGGCATTGTTGTACATTTTTACTTTGTTTTTAAGGAAAGAATTACAAATAGATTTGTGTTGGCCATGTTTGTTAGGTGGTGCCACATTACGAGGAACAGGAATACAAAAATGAACAGAAACATTGTGGATTGTTTTGCTTCCGGTTTTGGCGTTTTGGCCATTGGGTTGAAGTGGTCATTGATGACCGTTTACCTACAGTAAACGGGCAACTGGTTTTTGCTCATTCCAAAAAGAAAAACGAATTTTGGTGTGCCTTAGTTGAAAAAGCTTATGCAAAGTAAGTGCTTTTGTGTTTTCTGTTTACTGATAATTGCAATCTCTATTTAAATAGTTGTAATTATTATTGCTCAACTATATCTAATTTTATATAATTAATCTTAGTTTCTTCTAATTATATGGTGTGTACATGTATATTTATGCCCCTTAAAAGTGGCTTACGAGCACTACAGCCATGCTAGCAGTGGTTGCCCATTGATTTTTTTGTTGAAAATTTTTAGATTTTAAATTATAATATTAATAAAAAAAACAGGTTGTATGGCTCATATACTGCACTACAAGGGGGAAATCTTGTCGATGCACTCGTGGATTTCACTGGTGGCTTTGCAGAGCAGTTTAAAGTTAGCGAAGAAGGAGCTAAAGAGGATCTCGAGAAAAGAGAAGAATTATTTAAGCATCTGAAAGATGAGAAAGAACACCACTCTCTGATGTGCTGTGCAATTTCAGTAAGACTTATCCAGAATCTGAGGAATTTACGATAAATATTAGTTGGGTTCATTATATTGCAACTGGTTCGTTACAGGATAAATCCCTCGAATGCAAAAGTGGGGAAACCGAACTCAGCAATGGGCTTGTAATGGGTCATGCCTACTGTATCACAGATGCTAGGACAATCAATATCAAAAGTACCGGCTTGTTATCTTTTTTCAAAAATAAAGAGCACTTGGATATGATCCGTTTGAGGAATCCATGGGGAAAAAAGGAATGGAATGGAGCTTTCAGTGACAGGTGCAAAATAGAAATATTACTTTAAAATGCTTGATTACAGTTTGCTTACTTTCAGTGTTTTTATATAGCTCTCAGGAATGGTCTAAAATCACCTCCAAAGATAAAGAAAAATGTAATTTAAAATTGGACGACGATGGGGAATTTTGGTAAGTGTATGATTTAGTAGAAATCCGTCACAATACTTAGGTTGGAAAAAAAATGACATAATCTTTGTTTAGGATGACATTTGAGGATTTCTGCAAGAATTTCACTGACATTAGTCTTTGTTATATGGTAAATACCAACTGGTTTTCCTTTGGCCATAACTGGAATGAAGAAAAGTTTTTTGGTCAATGGTGTTCAGGAAGAAATGGTGGTTGTTCCAACAACAAAAACTCATTTCATTTAAATCCCCAAGTGAGTATTTCAACTATTGATATAATTAAAGATATGCAAGAGTAAATGGCATTTTTACCATCATCTTGAATCTTGCAGTATTGTTTTAATGTGAAAAATACGAATGAAAAATTGCTGATGATGCTGCAACAAAAAGATACAAGAGGCGAGAATTCTAAGGACAAAATGATCAGTATTGGCATGCATATTATAAAGGTTAAGTTTTAGTCCATGTGTTGTTATTTATTTTATTAGTGGATACACACTAATTTTTTAATATAAAATTCAGGTGGAGCTTAATCGGAAATATCGGCTCGGTCCCAACTCCCCTCAAGCCACAACATTCGCTTCCAAATTTATGGATTCTAGAAATATTTTCTATCAGTGCACTCTTGGCCCAGGAAAATATATCCTGATCCCATCCACGTTTGAAAGAAATCAAAACACTGATTTCTTTCTTCGACTTTTTACCAGGAACTCTATCAATTTAAGGTAACACATTGCTTTTAATTGGGGAAAAATTCAAATAAACTAAAGGAATGAACTAAATCACGTGTTTACCGTTTTTAGGGAGTTAAAGTTGAATGCTCCCAAACAACAAGGATTGTCCTGTTTGCAAACACGTTACTGTCTTGCAACAAGGGTGGAGGTAAGAGAAGGAACTGACATCAAATTGCCGAATTCAGATGGAGGTAAGATACCGGCTATTAAATAGATTCTAATCGTTACGTATTGATAAGAAGTAAATGGGTAATATTTATCCAGAGTGCAAACCGTATTTCATCATCTCTTGTGAGGGGGAAAAAGTTAAAGGGACAGCTCAAAAAGACACACGTAATCCACAGTGGCAAGAAAGTGCAGTTTTCTACCGAAAAAAACCAACTTCAAAATTAAAAATAGAGGTTGGTCTATTACTTTTGAAAACGCAAATTACCACGAGTTTTTCAAAAATAACTTGTGTTTTATTGAATAGGTGTGGGATCAACAGAGAATTCACGACGTCTTAATTGGGAAGGTCATGGTAGATTTACCCAAAGCTTATGACACCTTGAAAGCTATTCGCGTGAAGTTAGTGCCTGCATCTTCCAAATTGAAGGACGAAAATGTGGGCAATGTTATCGTTGAAGTTTTCTCTTCCAAGGATATGTTGGGAATATAGTGAAAAACGGGTCGAAAAGTGGGCACAAAAATCTCGAATCTGTGATCTTTAAGAAATTTTAAATTGCGCTCCACTTGCGTCTTACAGCACGTTGAATATGGTTTTAATGTTGTCAAAAACCACAGTATTAAAAAGGAAGGGAAAATAACGTATTTTTAAGATCAGTGATATTGCTTTTAGCAAATAAAATAAAAATTCCAAAAAGTATAAGTACAAAAATTAAAATTAGATTAATATCTAAACTTGGATGAATATTTTAAACTGCGCTGTATTGCGGTATTTACATTGTACATGCATGTGTAACCTTATGTGTAATATCTTATGTATACTTAATTGTGCTTTAATTAGCGTTCGTCTTGTTCAGCGCCCTCTTGTGGCATGAGCCGTTTAGCATTGTATTTCCAAGATGGCTGTCAGGCTACATCTTTTTATTAATATTTTTACTTATGCAAATAAAATAAAACATTTATGGACATAAATATTTAAAATTATGTTTCGTTTATGATTTTTTTTTACTAAAAATATAAATTTATTCCTCGAAATCCCTAATTTTTTTCTTGATTTTAAAATATTCTGCATAAAGGGCAGCTAAGCAATATTGCAGCATTCAATATAAATTTTATGACGTGATTCTTTAAGAAATTTTAACATTGTTGTATTTGTAGAACGAGAAAATATCTAGAAAATGTATATGTTCAAAAGAGTGGCGCGACTGCTTCTGTCTGAGAAGATGCTTTTCAAAGACTTTTCCTTCAAAGAAAATGTTGTCAAGTTTGGAAAATTTTTTTTTTTGTTTTAATTTGTTTGTTGTGCTAACGAGAGGCTGGAAATTAAGTTGAAAATATCTCAGTTTTGTTGTTTCAGACTACTTTCCATTCTATATTTAGCCGTGACTATGCATGTCATGCAGTTTCCATGCCTTTTGGGGCAAGCGTGTGCCGGCATGTCTAATGAGGAATATGCCCAGCCAAAAACAGATGTATCTTTCACAAGGGAAACTTACGCCAAAGACTCCCATAATAACATCCAACGGGATGCAGCACTCAGACACACGGCATGCCAGTGCTGTTTCCCGTGCTTTTACGTCTGGTCACCGCAACCTCTTTCTTTTCACTGTGCTACCTCCTTTATGGACATCAATTGAAAACGTCAAGAAAAAAGCACAAGTCAACCGAAACTGATCCAATATCAAAAGTTGAAGAAGTGAATATTCCAAATGCGACTACCGAAACGAATAAACCTTATGGCAATGACGACAGCCATGGACATTTGCCAATTTCGTCATTGTGAGTAGGCGATCCAATATACTTTGCTTCTAATTAGATCATTGTACTACTACATGTTCGAATGAGCTGATGCAGTTTTGCCAATTATGCAAAAAGCATAGATCAGGAAAAGTCATATTTTGCAAATCAGCTATAGGGTTTACGAATTTACAGTGCTCATTTTTTTATTTTTGATAAATGATACCCGTTATTTTTGGCACTGTCTGCTAAACAATACTTTTCTACTAGCTGTACTAAATGCCAAAAGAACTTTCTCCCTCTCTAAAGTTATTTCCAATATTTGTTAATGATGATACGAAATTGATGAAAATATTTCTGGACATCTCCGAAAAAATTTTAAAAATGTTTTTAGTAAGTTTTTTGTAAGGAAAAATCAATGTTTTTGGTCAAATGGTTTGGCTTCTTTACGGACAGATGAGTGTCTTAAAATGTCGCTGTTTTCGTGATTTCCGGTCAGTGTAATTTGGGATGTTAGATTTTAGAAAAAATACCAGTAAACATTATTTAAACCGATAAACAAGCTGGCATCGATCTGCAGACTCTGAAGTGCATTGTGGTTGAAATGTGCTGCTAGTTTTGCACTTTCAGGAAATTAAATATGTGGATAAAAGCCTATATGTTCGGCGTTTGAACTCAGTGAATGGCTACCATACAAGTGCTCATACTCTCAGAAAAACATTGAAAATTGAAGTCAATGGACTTTACCCTGCACTTGAGAGTCCTCTCATCAATTATATTAATTTGTTTATTGAGGAAAACATGTTTCTTAGGAAGTTTTACTGAAACTATACAAAATACTTACAATCCCGTTCGTCAACACATTCGACCCATTATATTTATCAATGATTTTTTTCACAAAGACCGTAGAATATCATGAAGACAGCTTATGCACCATTATTAGGAGTCTTACTTATTTTTTTATTGCATCCGCAAGTTTTACCAAGATTTGTTAAAGTTTTCCAAAACTTCGTCTTTAAAAATATTTTTGAAGATGTTTTTGTCTCATAGTACTTGCTCACAGTTCACAAAGTTCACAAAACTGAGAAAAGTAGCATAATTTCCTTAGTTCTGTCTCACCTCCCATTATATGTTCAACGCCATTACGTTTACTGCAGCAGGAGGGTGTTTTGGCACATAGACACAACAAATTAAGAGTGGTTGCCGAGCAATTTCACGAGTGCATATTAGTTGGATGTTGCTAAATATGATAATATGGGTTATAAAGCAATAAAAAGGTGCTGAGATTTAGGATTAGTGGAACGGAAGAGTCCAGCCTTCAAAGGGTGGACAGATGCTCTTAGTGAAGAACTTTGGCTTGACATATTGCTCGCTGATGGAAACAGAGAGCACTTGGTTCCACAACGTTGTCACGTTGCCCATGGCAATGTAAACACTAAACAGGTGGAATTTTCTGGTCTTGTTTGCCTCATAGCCTCCGAACGTACTTACAAGGAGGAAGGACAAGAAACCCAGGAAGTTGCAGAGCTGGCTTTGGAATTGCGAGCGTTTCACACGTTTGCCACCCACGCCTCTCCTTTTCTGGCACCGAAATCAACACGTTTGGCCTATTGCACTTGTATCCAGTGGTGCGATCACGTAAAATGCAAGAGCAGCATTTTGGAGAAGCAACCCAAGCATGCAGCTCAAATCTTGAAGAAACTTTGAATGAAGATCAGCTTGGACAGGATGGACGACCCCTCAAGGCTGATGAACAGGGGGATCCTGCCATCGCCGCATGGTCTCACCAGTAAGTATGACGATTGATTACACTTTTCTGATTGGTTTCTTAAGTTGAAGATAAGGAGGCCGGATTGAGGTCGACTTGAGTGCTTGATTCAGTATACATGTAAATATTGTCTAGGAATTTCGTGCCCTACTCTGCTCCACCTCGGGCAGGGGAACCTTAAGCAAACTAGTGCATTGGAAATATATCAGTTGCATCTGACACATTTAGGTGTACATGTAGTTATGTGGGGGAGGGTTGTAAAATGAGATGGGATATGATACCCGGGGTTGTTGGATTTAATTGATACATATTTTCTGTATACCGCACATTTGTGGACATTTTTCGTATTGTTTACTTGATTTTAAACTTTTAGTGTCGTGCGTTTGGCACATGTTTAATCTTGAATTCTTACTTAAGTTGTTACTAACATATATCCTTATCAGTTAAATCGTGTTCAATAAACCCACATTGCCAGACAAGAGAAATATTTTTGTTGTTGTCTACATCCAAAATTAGTGAAAGTCGTTAAACTGTTTGAACTTTCTTGTTTAAAATAAGCTTTTTTTACAAGCTTTTTATCTTTCCCGCCTATAATATATAGTGTGCCAAATTGTACACTTTCACAAAATATGTCTGCATTTATAAAAATTTGTTGACGACTAAATATAATAACACAGTTTCATATAACCGGTCTTTCCGACATAAAGTTAAAATGGGACGAAAATAGCATAAAATATCATCATTTCAAACTCTGTCAATAACCACATATTGACCTCGGATATGTGCTGATAGTAAATATACGACAATGTTATGCTAATCGATTTTTTGTTTATTGTTCTAAAAACTCGCTGAATGAGGACAAGGCTAATGTTTTCATACTTAATTTTGGTCACTGAATGGATGTTACTAAAATACCGACAGTATAACACAGTAAAGTTGCAATGAAATAAAAGTCGTTGAAATTTTATTTAAATTTATAGTATGGTGAAAAGGCCATAGCACGTAGTTTGTCATACCTTAGTTGAGTGTGTTTGTTAGCTTACACATCATCATATACATTGAAAATATATTGGACACATGCATATTTTAATAGTTATTTATTTTTTATATTCCTGATTAGAAGCATGGAAGAGTTCTCATCGGAGAGCTCACCAATCGAGGTCCAGAACCAGTCAGAGAAACCTAATGAGGAATTATTTGATTCAGCTACATCGATGACGTTTGACAATGAAACAGCTCCGCCTCTTGAAATCCAATATATCACACATCATGTATCAGAAGTTGAATTCGAATTATCGGACTCCAATAAGCATGGGCATGTCGCCCATTCATCACCCACATTCGAAGACTCAGGAAATTCCCCGGAAAATCTTGCCTGCATTACTCCAGAATCCGACTGCGGCATCGATACTTTGTGTCATGATGAAGACGCATCTACCTCAGAAGAATTTGATGAAAATAACTCTGGTTATTATTCAGGGACTTTGACATTTCAACATGAAAGAGAACCAAATGTTTATTGGAACAAGGATTTTCAAGATTTGGACTGGCATCAGAGGACTTGCAGTCCAATAGCCGAGGAACCGGATGAGGAAGATGAAGTGTGCCAATACCTCGAAACCGGCGGTTCCGGTTCTTCAATCACGGATTCTTCCAGCGACTTGGTTTTTGAAACCATTTTCTCGACTTCTCAGAACCCTGAGGAGATAAACGACTACGACTTGGCCGACCTAAAGGACGACCCAGACTTTGTGCAATTGCTTCTTCAAAACAATGACGACTATTATGAACAGCAGTGGTTTGATTATCTGGAGATGTCCAGACACCAAGCATGTCATATGCAAAATGAAACGCTGCAGACCTTGGAGGACCTAGCCTCCCAACTTGCAAGAAATATCCTAACAGAAGCCCTGTGTAAAGTTGATAAAGAAAGACTTTGTAAAGTTTTTGCCCAAAGTGAAAAATTCCTGACAAATTCCTGTTCCGGTGAGCCTTTGACAAGGATGGACAGCGAATGCACTGTGACCACGCAAGAAATAGTTTATGGACAAGTTGAACAATGTCTTGTTGCTAATTTAGCCTCCAAACTAGCTAAGGACATAATATCACAAGCATTTAGTAATGCTTTCTGCTCTATGGAAAACCTATCGAGTGAAATTGTTCCAAAGATGTGCAGTGAACTTGTCAGTGAAGATGGACAATCACCAATTGAGGATTTCGCTTCCCAACTTGCAAACTCTATCATAATTCAAGCTATCAATAGTATTATTTTTAATGAAAATAGTAAAAAAGTAGTTCGAAACTACGAGTTCCTGACAAGTTCCTGGCAAGTTGTCTTGCCCGTCAATGACGAATGTTCCGGACATGATAGACAGGCACTTGTTGAAGACATGGCTTCTCAGCTTGAAGAGAATATCATAGCTCAAGCGCATAGGACAGTTGCTAACATAGACAAATTTTGTAAAGTATTGGTTCAAACTTGCATCATGGAAGCTTGCAGAGAGTTTGTCGAATTCATCCATTGTCCATCCCCATCATCCAGTATTGATTCCAACGCATTGGAACTAGCAACGAATATTTGCCATTTCAAACACAACTTCTCTAGGCAGAAAAATGTGACGTCATTAACTAGTCAGAGTACTGCAGACAATCTGTGTGACGGAAAATCGCCAACAGACCAGCAATTGGAAGTTCGAAAATCCCCCAATGGACTTGCAGGAAGACATCCAGAAATGCTCTCAAGAAGCACACAAACCGATTTGTTCGTGCCATGTCCTTCCGTCAAAACACCTTTCGGTTTGCATCCAGAAACCGTATCCAGAATTCCTAAACAACTCAGGCACAAAGTCTGGAAGAGACTAAGGAAGGCTAAGAAAAAATACGAATGCTTTACTAAGCATCATAAGGAACTCACATCGCGAGTTTACGGACACGTTCCAGAATCATTCGTGACTCAGGCTTCTGATGGGCTAACTGCCCTAGGGGCACTTGTCCTGGCTTATTCCTTAAGGAGGACGAAGACATCCAAGGATCTTTGTATCCTGCTGAACAATGAAATTAGCCCGAACATAAGGTAAACACTGCATTGATGCTTTTCTAAGTCTTAACGTTAAAAATCAACAAAGTTTTTGCTTGGTTTATGTCCAGTGCTAGTTACAATATGCATGTACAAGCATTTGTAGAAGTATGCAAAGATTAGGTACATGTTTCTAATTCATGTTAGTGACTGAGGTTCCAAAGGGCGCTGGAATGTCAATATTATCGTGGAGTATGACAGTCCTATGACATTTCAGTCTTCTAAGGCTGTCCAGACAGCTATTTTTAACCCGCAATTTGTGAGGGGTTGACTTAAATTTCAATTTTTTGCAAAACAGCTTTTCCGCCATTTTAAAATGGCGTTTTTTAAATTTCATTTTCCCGCCAATATCCGATTTCCATCGATAACTCTAAATCTCAAACCAGTTTTTTTTGTTTTCAAAAACGACACCAGTTTAATGGCATTTTCGGACACTAGATGACACTGAAGTATTCCTGTTAATTTATTAACTTTGGATTCAAAAAGCAGTTGTGAAGGTCAATGGAAAGACCAGCGTATTCAAAACTTGTTTACAGGGATCATTGGCTCTGTTTCAAATACATTACACTAGAGAGGGACGCGGAGACGATAGCACGTTGTCGATGGTGGCCACAGTCCACTTGTAGTATTAACGATTAAAATTATATCCAATAATCGAAAGTTAATTATTCGAACTTATAAATTTGATTTATCGAAAGGTTTGTGATGTCTCGCGAAGCATTTGTTACTCTCGTAACAAACGATAATTATGCAATCGGGGCTGTTGTACTCGCTGAATCTCTTTATCGTTCAGAAACTAACAAGGAATTAGTTGTTTTGATTACGAATGGAGTTAATTTGCATATCAGGTAAGAAAATAATTGTTATCGGATGGAAAGATTGTTTATTGATTATATTTATTCGACCGTTGGTGTTTCCATAAGTGCATTTTAAATGTCTTCTCCCACCAATATTTTTTAAAATTTTTAATTGTATGAATATATAGTTGTCATAAATTAACTTTGGGTTAATGACCGAATGCACGTGCCTACATCTGTGAATTCCATAGTTAGATTTTAAAACATAAGTTTCTTAAGCCATTGATTATAATAGCAAATGATTAAATAATTACTTTAGTTTATTTTAATAGCTTGATGATCGCCTAAAAGCAATTGTGTTAAGCAGATTGCTTTAACCTTATAATTTTGTGATTAAATATAAAGAAATGAAGCGATTAATTCAAAGTGATCGTCCATAGGCTTTGCTGTTTTGCAAGCGACTTTCTTATTGATTAATAGCCTAGACCTACCTTTTATTAGATTGATAATATTTATTGATTTGCGAGGAATAATTTACCTCTTGGCATTTCCTTATCATACACATTTTTGTATAGGAGCCAAGTTCGTATAGATTTTAGTTTTTCTTGTCTTCGTTTTAGGACATATATTTTTATTTTATATAAATATTTACAATTTTGTTTACCAATTGTGCAGCCATTTACAAAACTTTGAGATTTGGGCGAGGGCCTCGAATCCCTCGATTGTTCAAACCAGTTTTTTTCTATTATGCATAGGCCTACAAATAAATTATGCAATAAAACTTTTTTTAAATATGCGATTGGGGAGTAAACATGCAGTCAATTCTGATTGCAAGATAAAAATTTCAAGTTGTTTCAAAACGGTTTTATTGTCCGTTACACCCTTCAAAGAGGTGATTTAATCAATTCTAAACATCCGTTTAAATTTGCTGGAGTCAAATTTGAAAATATTTATCACCCTGATGAGCGTGCCTCGACCTATAAAATCAAAACCTTGATAGGAATTAAGTTTATAGTAGTTATAGTGCCCCTCAAGGGGTGTTTTTTTTTCAATGGCCATGATGTTGTGGCAAATTCGTTATGCAAGAAGCCTTGAATCCAAGTACTTGGCGACTTGGATTTTGGCATGCTGAATGTTTTCATTAATCTTATCAGGACGCCATGGTCGCTACTTTACATGTTTCTTGTATTAAAATGTATTTTATTCGCGAATAGTTAGATGTTCTGTTGGAAATTCAATACACGTGCATGAAATGCTGGTGAGCATTTTTTTTGTGATTTATGACACTGCCTTGAATATTTATCGGATGGAATTTTGATCGGGTAGGAAATGCTGGCCATGTGCCAAGGCACAATCACATTTCTCAGATAAAGGTTTTTGGCGGTAGATTTTACAGTCACTTGAGCTGAAGTAATGCAATTGGTCAGGTCAACTATTTGCCAGAGAATCCCTATTTTGTTAACCAATCAGTGCGTTGCATCCTTAAATGCGCCAAAATCAAATATTCCACAAACGCCATCATTATTGCCGGGTTTAATGATACAACTTTTTATTTTAGACAATTATTGGCCGAGGTTTACGATCACGTGTATCTAACCTCTGAACTATGCAGTCACGACGATCTAGCCTTATCCTTGCTCGGAAGGCCTGAACTTGCAGTCACTTACACAAAATTACACTGTTGGAGGTTGACACAATATCAAAAATGCGTCTTTCTGGATGCAGATACATTGGTATGCCATGTTATGAACATTTGATTGCAGATAAATGCGTATTAAATCGTACAAAATGTGCGCAATTTAAATTTAAATTTGCTTACATTCAGGTACTTAACAATTGCGATGAACTTTTCGATCGAGAAGAACTTTCTGCTGTTCCCGATACTGGATGGCCGGATTGTTTCAACAGTGGCGTTTTTGTATTCAGGCCATCACTGGACACGTATGCAAAATTGGTGAGCCTGGCTCTTACCAAAGGAAGTTTTGACGGTTAGTGCTTTCTTTAAATTCCAGGCATTCTGAGGTTCTAATAGTTTTTTTCAAAAAATTTTCTTACCAGCTAAGTAAAATTTAAGTTTTATTCACAAACACAAATTGCTACAAAAATAGGAGCTGATCAAGGCTTGCTAAACACATATTTTGGAACGTGGAGATCCGAAATTGCCAAAAGATTGCCCTTCATCTACAACATGGTGTCGAATGTGTCGTACACATATGCCCCAGCATATTTACAGTGAGCGTTTTTGTTCTCTCAAAGATGCCAATTCTGTGGAATCATATACTACGTAATCTAAAATTTTCGTATGGTGTTATTATTAGTTTTTCAAGTGGAGTTAAGATTGTCCACTTCCTCGGAGCCGATAAGCCTTGGCTAGTGCGTTGGCGGACTGATAACGGTACAGTTGATCTGGGTGAACACCAAAGCTGGGATCTACACATCCCATTTCTGCAAAAGTGGACTGCGATTTTTCGAGAAAAAGTTCTTCCGAAATTGTCAGAGGTAATGCGGCCCTATGATTTGATTTTCATTTTCTTATTTTAGACTGACGTGAGCAGTCAATGTAAAATTAAAAATGTTAATTGGTCATCCATGTGGTTTTCAGGCAGCTAAACACTATGTTCACAAGTCTACATGGATGACAGTTGATCAGCTGTTTTACCGGATTGCAACCGGTGATGTCCATCATTACTTAGAACGTTCACGGACGCCAGATGAGTCACCGGTCGAAACACATTTCCCTAGTCACACGATTTCGCATCCAGTACCAGGGCCACCATTATGGCCACCTCCTGGAGTACCGGAAAGAAGATTTTCAACACCACCTCCTGGGTCATCATCCCTGCATTCGGAGCCATGGCATGCATCATCGCCTCCATTTGCTTCACCGCCAAATCCTGAACCCACACACCACGTTGACATAAGTCCGTCAAGAGCATCTATATCTACCAACCATTCCGAGTCTGAAAAGAAATCCATTGCTAAAGAGCCAGTTGATCCACATTGGGAAGCGTTGCTGTGGCATTCCGTTCAAAGCCCATGGGAACCACCATCACCACCGCCGCCGGAAGATTACCACCTTCCGCCTAGTCAGCAATATCATGAGCCCTGCGATGATAACCCCACTTTCGGATGGTTTTCGTCTGATAGTGGAGCACAATCCCCAACTGGAGCCCAATCCCCTACTGTAGCGCATTTTCAAGAGCTTGGAGAACTGTCCCAGCCTCAAGACACCACAGAATATTCTAGCGAAACAGAGGAACAAGAAGACTCTGTAACCACGAGTGGGACGAGTGGCTTTTCGAGAATGCGACACTGGGAAGAAGGCAACATCGATTATCTGGGAAAAGATAAATTCGAGAACATCTTGAAGAAGTTGGAATTCATGTTCACAACTCCGGACAAAAAAAACGAACTGGAGGACTTGAAAGAGAGCCTAAAAGATAGTTTGGCACAAGGCTCTTCTAGCCAAGCCGGGTCTGTAAACACCTCATCTTTGTTGGACGAGGACGACGTTGAAACTCTGGTTCCGGACGATCCGCCGGAAGTGGAAGAATCTTGGCAAGGGTATCCCGAAGGAGATTATGCCGGGATGTTGGAGTGGCAAGAAGGAAGGATTGATTACTGTGGAAGGGACAGATCTGATAACATTATGCGGCGCTTGGACTTTATTATATCAGGAGGACTGGTAGAGGATTGTAAGTGATTTTCTTTTTTTGCACGTTTGGTGCCAACGAGTTTAATAATAAATTCTAATTTTTATTTTATAGAAGTGAGACGGACCCGGATCCTACAGCGTTAAAAAAGACTAGGAATCTGGAGAATTATGCACATGCCAGCAGTTCAAAGATTGAACCAAGAAACCTGGCAAATACAATGTATTGCTTAGCAAGAATGAAAATTAAATAACAGGATTACTGTTTATAAGTTGGTGAATTCTTGATTAGAAGAAGTAAAAGAAAATAGCAAAAAGTAAAAAAAAAGTTATTTATTATCTTTTTAAAATATTAAAAAAAATCGTTTTAATTTCTTTAAAATTATCAACAATAAGATGCAATCATCTGATTCTTAGAATCTCCTCGGTTGCCATTTTACATAACAGGTTAAAGTCGAAGTTCAGTTGGCTTCTCCAATATTGGCGGACTCTTCCCCAAATTTCGGCTGGGTATCTAGGGCTTCCGATCCCGTGGAATATTCTTGCGACGGCACGACCGGTAAAATTATTCTCTCCGTAATGAATGCTCAGAAACTGGCGAATGTGCGTGGCCACCCTACTGACATCTTCGGCCCGCGGAAGATCGTTTGCGCATGTGCAGAGTTCGGCCGTTTCTGAGCAGGTGGAATTCTCGAAATACTTGCGAATAACGTCTTTTAAGGTTTGACTGTTATCGTTGACAATTTCCCCTTTGCAGGCCGACTGATGTGGAAATGAGACCCTATAATGCGCAAAAAAAATAGGCATTTTTGAATAGAATGAAAGGCAGGTTAGGCATTAAAAGTAGATTATAATTATAATCTTACTTATTTAAAATAGCATAGAATTTCTCCAGCTGATCCAGTTCCATTTGTTCCTGTTTCACGATACAGCTGTGCAGATCGTTCAGAATGGCGTCCTTCTCATCATCGTCCAAATCGCCAACTGCTCTCACGTGAAACGATAAGTCTTTGAAATCTACTACAATTCCAGACTTGCAGTACTTTATTTCGCCTAAAATTTGCCATGACGCCGAGCGGAATTTATGCCAAAGTTAGTAAATATCAATGCAGCATTATTTACAAGATGTCCGACATGTCGCGTATTCAATTTCTGAATTTCTTTGTCAGACACCTTGTAACATTTAGTTATACTCGTCCTACCGTTAGCTCCTTTGATTTCATTCCACTGCAATTTTGACAACTGCTTTCGCAGGACAGAAGCCTTGCATCCCATTAAAGCAGCTATTTTGACCAGCGGGAATTCCAAAGTGTTATCTTTGCTTGCAGCCGCCCTTTTCCGCCCTACGCCTTTTTTGTCCAAAGCAGCAGCGACGGCAACCGGTCTGCACTAGGGAAAGAAAATGCATCGTTATGTTCAGTTCCTAAAATCAGGTAAGACGAAACTCGACGTTAAGCATACTTTTGAGATTAAGTTTTTAAGTTGCTCGGTGCCCCCGTAGCAAAACAGGCTACATGTCCCATACATGCGATTCAGAAGCTGAATGTAATGCTTCGGATGCATTTCCAAATTGCATAGAATGGTTTCAATCCCTAAACAAGGAAAAGTGATTTATATTATCTCCGGTTCAAACATTACAATGTTTTTTGAAACGGGTTTGTAAGGGAAGTACTGTACAGAACCTTCTTCTTTGATGTCCAGTTGCTCGACGGCGGCTTCGACCGAAAATGCAACTTCGTGACCTTTACACCTCCATGTCTGGTCTTCCGGATTTTCGGCAACATTCTGAAAAACACGGTTTTAAAACGAAATCTTCACATTCCTGTAACCAACAGTAGACGTGCATTGTCCAATAATCACCTCGTTTGATAACATCCTTTCCATCTGCTGCAGCTTTTTGCACTTGCAACGGTTGAAAACCAATTTCATCAGTTTCCCTAACGTGGCTCGATCCACGGTATTGGCGTAAATGTGTCTGCGCAGTTCTTGCCGATCTTCGCCCTGTAACAGCCATCGTTCGATTAAAATGTGTCTGCTTTGCGTTCTTTACGCCTTAATTCGGAATTTCCGTAATTACGTTCAGATCCAAAAACACGTGGCAGTATGCCGGTTCGCCATCCCGTCCCGCTCTGCCGATCTCTTGGACGTAGCTTTCGATGCTTTTTGGCAAGTTGTAGTGTATCACTGCTCGCACGTCCGCCTTATTCAAGCCCATTCCAAACGCCACCGTTGCCACTACCACTCTGAGCTTTCCTGTAAAAATGCACACGCTCTAATAAGCAAATGTCTCCTAAACACGGCTCCAAAGAAAGCGGATTTTGACACAAACCGGCCATGAATTTGTTCTGAACTGTCCGCCGCCTGCTGGGAGTAAGGCCAGCGTGATAAGCTTCTGCCGTCCACTCTTCGTTGCAATGCTGCAAGCTCGTGCGTATCAGCGAAGCCAGCCTCTCGGTCTGCTCCCTTCTGATGCAGTATATGATGATAGACTCGCATTCGAAATAAGGCTCCCGCCTTAGGAGATTTAAAAGTGCCTGCAATCATTTTTTTTCATTTTATGGATCTGTCGCAATCTCCTTTTTTTTTGGTTTGGAGAAAATGGGATTCCACTGTCTCACCTCTTCCTTATGGTCTCTCGAAACAGTTAGTTGCAAATTGGACGGCAGCACCGTTCCACGGATCACAGATTGCTCATCGTAATTGAGCTCCAAATGCGTTACGATGTTCT
The DNA here is from genome assembly GCA_034698905.1 of Xestoiulus laeticollis. Lineage (NCBI taxonomy): Eukaryota > Metazoa > Arthropoda > Diplopoda > Julida > Julidae > Xestoiulus > Xestoiulus laeticollis. The sequence goes on along the minus strand of JAQGCC010000122.1, from coordinate 3,487 downwards.
CGATTGTATTCATCGTAGCAGTGGCCGTTAAACCAAGAACACACTGGACTCGCAAAGTTTCCCTGATGACCTGATTCGCACAAAAACATTAAGTTGTCTACAGATATCATTCCCTTTTTTATTAGGCAAGCTTGTTTCCCCCCCACCCTCTCACCCCTATATCTACTTGCACGTATCTTACCCTGCATAAGCGTAGATAAGTGGGCCTGAAGTTATGCGACCACATGGACACGCAGTGGACTTCGTCGATGCACACAAACGAAATGGGAGGCATCTCTTGGGGCAGGATCCCGTATGGAGATCCAGCACTGCCAACCAGACTCTCGGGCGATACAAAAAGCACATTGACCTTTCCTTGAGAAACCGCCTCCTTCACCTTTTTTCTTTGAATTTCGGTCATGTTGGTGTGCATGCATGCTGCCTTCAAACATGATGGGACTCTCAACAGCTAGACGCGAGGGATATTTAAAATATTTTTGATTCTATGCGTCACAATGTGTAAATTGCTTTTACGCATCAGCGTGTTGATATGCCATTACCTGATCTTCCATTAATGAAACTAATGGGGAGACGACCAGAGCGGTGCATTTTGATCTTTGGGAATACATGTACGCAGGCAGCAGGTAGCAAAGGGACTTTCCGGTTCCTGTCGGTTGTATTACTAATGTCGATAATCCTGAATCGAACACGCTTTAATTAACACGACACAGAAATATGCTCGACTGCATAAATCCAAACAAAGTTTTGTACCTGCTAATACCCGGGTCACGGCTTGAAGCTGCCCTTCTCGGAAGTCGGTGTATCCAAACTTGTGTAGAGCCTTCTGAACTTTAGAAAGAGCAACTGGAAGGATCGTAAATGCGCAATTCTTGTAAAACCGATAGAAACTTGCACACCGTTACAGTAAATGTTAACCATACTTTTAGACAGTTGGCCTTCCACCAGCTGAAACATAGGCTCTGTAACCGAATATTCACATAAATTCGAGTCGGGCTCCTCAGATGTCGTCTCCTCAACAGGCTGAATGTTTGCCATCGCAATTTCAGCTGGGATGTTGAGCGCATCTGCTGTAATGTACAGTTTATTTCCTGTTTCAAACTTGGTGGACAAAATAGAGTAAGCACATGGAAAAATATTTTTAATCAAATCCATACCAGTTGCCAAATGAAGCTCGTCGTCCGATTCCGAATTATTCAAATCATCGCACGGCTCTTCTTTAAACTGCTCTTTTCCAAGCTGAAGTTCCTTCCACTTCCCAAATTTGTAGCGCCTGTAATTGAACTGCTTTTTTCCACGGCAAAACACCTTCTTCTTTAAATTGATGCGTACGTAGTTCATTGTTGAGGACGTTTTTTTCGAATTTCGCCACATTGGTTTCTTGCTACTTGATTTCCTGGAAGGACGAGCTAGCTCTTCCAACTCCTCCTTGTCTAAGAATTTTTGCGATGACTTGCGCTGCGTAGACTTTCTATCTTCGGCAGATTCTGGCTCAATGTCGTCAGTTTCCTCCTTTAATTTAATTTTCTTTGCGCGGGAAGGCGCACCTGTTTTGGCTTTTCTTTTTCTTGTCTTCGCTTTAAATTCTGGTTCGGATTCAGCATCGTCATTGCAAATTCTCTGTCCTGTTTTCCTAGGTTTGGTAGGATTTCCTTTGGCCTTACTCGTTTTTCGCTTGCTTACGGCAGGAGGACTTTTTGGACTTTCCGCATCTTGCTCGTCCACAAATTGGAACACATCCTTCGAACCCGATTGATCCAGATTCGGCATATTTGCAGATATATTTTTGTTAGAGTGATGTGGTTCATTCGGCACGCTTGTTGTACAGACCTTGTCTTCCAAAAATAATCTTGGCGATGCATTCAGATCTTTGCTTACCAACGGCAACTCCGGCTTGCTCGTTTGTCGGCTAATCGGTGCAACGTGTTTCGTTCTTTCCGAGCATTTATTTTCTGGTGGCGAATTGGCGGGCTTGTCCCTGGCATCCTTATTTGGCGTATTCTGATTGCTAAAAAACACCTGAGAATTATGGCGCGTGAAGCTCGAATCCCCTGCCGAAACTGGAGTGAGTGCTTTCCCTTTCGTTTGATTTTCACTCGTTAAGTTTGTCAGTTTCACCCTAAACTGCGGCTTAAAAAGCTCATCGTCAACTAGATCGACACTTTCCCCTACCAGATTATTTGTCGTACTTGAAACATTTTTGGTTTTCAGTAAATGAGCATGTGTCCGTAACTTGTTACCGAAACGTTGTACCGACGTCAAGGGCTTGTTTACCGTTGGCTTAGAATTAGAGCTGCTTTTGTTTAGGTCTGAACCCCATGGGCTCGGCTTAACATCCGAGGGGGTCTACATCATATGATCATAAAAATGTGATGATTTGGTTTAATTACTACTTCATTTGCCAATAACTTAAATACACGTGACAACAGGTTAATTTTAAGGGATCAAACCTTATTTTGCATTACTTCTTCTGTGGTTTTAGAGATGGGTGTTGCACGTCTTTCCTTAGTCATCTTATAATACTCTTTGTACATGCCTGTCGATCAATATGGACAAGTTATTGTATAGAGCTCAAATTTCATTACTGTGAGTTAATGCCAAATTGGTAGTGATTTCTTACTTTGTATTTCCTCTGATGAATTAGTAATATCATCCTAATTTTAGAAAAATATGATCAGTATAAGCAATATGCATGTGACACGTGTGGCATTTAAAGTTAAAAGGATCTCTTACTTTGCCAGGTTTTCGACTGTTGTCCTCTAGGAATTTCAATTCCCATTGCTTCAACTTCAGCTTCAATTTCTTTTCTTCGATATCGGAGGTAAGGCTAACCATTTTTAATTACCAAATCGAAAATATTTCAGACAAAAAGTTTAGCAGAAGGCATAAAATTTGGCGCTTTAAATTGCATTACTGAGTTGCTTCACGGCATCAACAGATGGCAGCAGTATACGCATGCTGCTTTCCATCTGCAGAAGCACTTTAATTTTGAACATGTGTTCGGCAATATAGAACGTTTTACAGACTGTAACAAAATTATCAATTAATAAATTCCCTTTAATAAATGCTTTTTAATAATGTTAAACCGACCATTTAAAATTAGTATAATTAATCTCTGTTTACTTATCCTAAAAAAATGTAAAAAAATTGTAATCTTTGCATCAAAGTATAATATCATCAATCATATAGGGGAGGCCTTTTATAATTTTTATTAAACTAATCAAATTTTATTAATTAATACTAAAAACCACGACGAAGATGGGATTCGAACCCATGCGGGCAGAGCCCATTGGATTAGCAGTCCAACGCCTTAACCACTCGGCCACCTCGTCACATGTTCAGTTGTTTTAATGCTATTTTTCATCAGAAATATTAATTTATTAAATTAATAAAATATTATTAAATAAAACTACAATTACGACGAGGATGGGATTCGAACCCATGCGGGCAGAGCCCATTGGATTAGCAGTCCAACGCCTTAACCACTCGG
>JAQGCC010000121.1:0-57384 GCA_034698905.1 Xestoiulus laeticollis | reverse complement strand
AAAAGGGTATTTTTCTGCAGAATTATTTATGGGAAATTTTTTTCTGCAGAATTCTGCACACCTTTTTCACATGGGAGTAACCGGATTTGGCCATTTTTTGGGCTGGTAATCATTAGCAGCTCTGACTGTAGGCCTACATTTACAATACATATAGTTTTGAGTATACTGCAGTAGACTGAAGTTGTTGTACAAAAAATATAACAAAAAAAAACACAATATCATGGAAAGAATCCATTTTACGGAAAATGCACATACATGTACAGAATGCATACAACTAAATCTTAAATTTCGACCAAAAAATGAACATTGTAAGAATCAATAAACAGTAAAAATCGCATGGGTGCATGGCAATTCGTCTTTGAAGTCATTGTGGGTCAATCGCCTCACCATTATAAAAAACTTATCTCATGCATATGGCACATTGTAGCATACCACATGAAATGAAAATTCCTTCATATCAAAAAATGATTACTAGGTCCGCATTATTCCAGCAGAAACAGAAATAAGTGCAATGACAAGAAGATTAACCGAAAAAAAAAATTACAAAGAACTGAATTCATAAAATACATGCATTAAGATCTTTTTTTATGAATATAAACAAACATAAAGCTGCAATTAAATTTTTTGGAGAAAAAAAAGAGCGAGCTTAGTTTGCAATTTCCTTACAAAAAACCGGGAAGGGCATTTAAAGACAGGCTTTACATCTCGCTATAGGATCAGCGTGTTATGTCCCTGAATATAAGTTTAGGATAAACCTGGAAAATGACAACCTATCATCTTTTGTTACAAAAGTTGCTTAAATTTTTACACGACTGATAACTAGTATTTTGTCAATGCAGAATGGGAATAAAGAAAGGGAAAAACGTCAAGTTGAGCAGATGATGATGAAGAAAGGAATAAAAAAAAAACTCGAAGGGGAGTAGAAATGAAGGGGGGAAGGCCTGGTGATGACCAAAAAAATTTATTTTTCACACGAATATAAAATATATAGATAATAAAAACATTAAAAAAATGAAGAGCAAGCTAGCATTCATTTAATCTTTTTCGAAAATAAAAAGCTGCTATGGTTCTGTGTACATCGGCTGGCAAAAATGTTGACTTTGCGTGCAATGTGGTATGTGAAAAAAAAAAAGAGAAAAACATCCCTAAAATTATGGGGAGAAAGGGAGGGGGGGGGGACAACAACATCGAGGGTAAACCTACACATGTCATGATAAATATCACACTGAACAATTTTCAAATTTAATTTAAAAATTAGAGGTAAACAGTACATTGCCCTGGCATGAATGCAATTGAGTCGGCGAAAGCTTGTTTCGAGATTGAAAAATATCAGAAATAAACTCTCAATAAATTAATCCAATGTTGTTAACCGTTAGCTTTCAAGTCACGAAATCTGGTATTGTATGCGTTATGCTAGAAAATATGGTTATTCACACATACATTCGGAATAAACCATTAAATCTAACTACCGCTAACGTTTGCATTTATACATTGTAAGTCCGAATATGAGAACTATAACATTGTTGGACAAACAAGCTCTCAAAACTTTGCCTTTTTATGTTTTTTTGTATATGTGCCTAGAAACTATATAGACTACCGCATGAGTTCACAAGACTACCACTAACCTAGGGATTTATTACAAAAATATAATGTGAACTCTATACACTGTATTGTGGGGAAAAAAATTTCTAGAAAAATAAGCTTCTGGTCTCTGTCAAGCACCATGCATAAGAAATATGATTTAAGAATTCGACTATATTAAGCTGCTAACGGTGACGACATGTATACATATGCATTAAAACCAATTTATGAAAATTGGTCACCAAATTACACATATTGCACACAAGAAAGAAATATTTCATATAGATGTAGGCTACTTTCAGTATTGCATATACATGTAGCTTGTTAGTAAAAGTTCAAAACTTTAGTCAAAGTTATTTATTTCCATGCATAATCACCCTATTAAACGCTTAAGTTCCTCAAATGTGTTCATTTCCAAACATGTTGAGCACGCAAATTGTGTGAAGAATATCTCAAACCAGAATTAAAAACGGTTTGAATAATTGCACGTCTTTTATTTCCATTGAAATGAAATATCCACTGAAAGCCACGTATAACAGCCACCGGGACGAAGAATTAAAAACCAGCAATTACACGCCGAAAATCTCATATAATTAAGCGCAAAAATGCCCCTGTGTTATTTTCACTTCAAAATAATAGGATGGAAACATATGTAAGGATTATTATATGTATAATGGAGAGAGAAGAAAAAAAAAATAAAAATGAAAACAACGAATTTGTAATAAATGCAAAACCTGTGTTTAGCATTCGGAAAGGAAGGAAAATCGACATGGAAAAAGGAAGAAAATTATCGCTATTAATACGACAATAAAGACGACAACAACAACAAAAAAGGGATTAAAATTGTACCCTTCTGGGAAACGAATTTTGATTTTGTTCCTTAATTAAGGAGTTTGAAAGAGGGCATCGAACTGCTATTAATTTATTTATGAACTATCTGGGTGTCCCATCTATCTAATGGTACATAATAACTATTTCATTCGCGAAACACCAATGCATTAAAAGACTTTTGAATAGGATTATTTATCATCATTAATAATGTGAAATGATAGCCAAAGGGAAAATGGCTTAAGTGTTGATTTTCAGTCAGAAATGTAGTAGAATCAACACACGTATCCTGTCATTTGAAACAATTAAAAAGTTCAGATTTTTTTTTAAAACCCTTTTTTTATGTTTTTCATAATTCATTTTATTTCTTCCAGTAATGATTGAATTCCCCATTGGAACTTCACCCCAAATCCCCTGAAAAGCTCCAAAAAGCCATGAGCAAAGACTTATCCCAGTACTTATGTCATTGTGGATTATGCGGTCCTGCAAATACAATTTTGGCATTAAACGCTATTATGAATGAAGCCCTCTCATAATCTGAAGTGGCCATTGTGCAGCTACCTCACATGATTTTTTTGAATAGAAAGTGGCAAAATTTCCTCAAAAAACTTAAAAAAACTGTAAGAAATTCAATTCTTTAGAAAATATCAATTTCAAGGTATTACCTCCCGGCTATACATACCAGCCTTGAGGGAAGAAAATCATGCACGGTATGGCTTATAAAAGAAAAGGTGCTGGAACTTTTGGAACGACTTTTACAAACTTAAAACGCATCAGCAATCAAATTTAAAACATTACCGTTGAGTAAATCGATTCCTTGGCAACCTCATCTCATGACTAATCTTTTAAAATATCGAAAAAGCTCAAATGTTGTATTGCAGAAATTTTTTCTAAAGGCGTAGCCTACTTCAAATTTTCCTCAAATGCTTGATTTTTTTTGTGTGCAATATACAATTTTTTTTTTATGAAAAATCATTAATCTTTGCCAAAAATCTGATGGATGATGTTGCTTAAAGTGGATTGAGTATTTTCTGTTTCCTATTTCCACTTTTTATTTCGTCGGATTCTCCCCCAAACGGTCTACCATGGATTGCCCCTTGACCCTTCGATTTACCTTCCAGACCACCCCCTCTACTACCTCCTAGTTCCCCTCATCCTCTCCCCTCTCTTCCACCTGACTCAACCCAAATATCCCCACTTATCATTTCGCTTCTCCCCTCAATACTAATGCACTGGTGCAATTTCCCCCATATTACCGTTTTTATTGAAATAACCCCCGAAATTTCCACTTTAACCCCACTATTTTCGTCTACCCCAAAAGGACTTCCACCGCGAAAAATTGACAGCCCCAATAGAAGGGACATTTTCATAAATAAATCCGAAAAAAAAAAAGAAACCTGAAAATCGCCTTGCATTTCGAAGGGTAAATGAACAGTAAGAGGGGGTTAAATTTTTTTGCTCATTTTTTTACCTTTAAATTTCACTTACCGGTATTCCCGCAAGTGGAGCAATTCATAATAATCACGTTTTGGGATAAAAATTCCAGGTAAGACCATGGTGAATTGAAAGGTGGGGGGATAAACAGGCCCAAAACCCCATCTGAAAAGGCACATAGTGCGATCCATCATAGAGGTGTATCTTAGGGGGCGCCACATCTCCTCTAGCCCTTTAAAATCGCACATTTACAACAAAAATGAATATTTGATGGGATGTCAATTAGAGAAAGTGAAAAATTATTACCTTTTGTATAATGGACCACCATCCTCGTTTCGTCCACGTGCTTTCATTAAGTGGACTTAACTATATTAGGCCGCTATGGCGTAAGTCCTATCCATTTACATAAGGTACCAATTAATCATATAGATTAGAGGATTTAAGAATTGATAAATAATAGAGAAATAAACAGGTCCACCTCCTTTTAAGATTAATGGTTTACGCCGGAAAGTCCAATTCAGTTGACAGCCCACGTGCTTTTAAATAAAAATGAACCATTGGTTAAATTAAATGTTAGGGGATGAACCCTGTCAAAACTTGTGTTTTTCCTGCAGATTTTTGCGTTCAATAACAACTCGCTTTTAAATTTGTTTTCACACCACCAATTAATTAAACAAGCCATAATTAAAACAAAGCTCCATTTTTATGCTTTTCAGGAATTCGCAATCCCATGTAAATCACGATTGGTGAAACATTCGTGGCAACGTGGTTTCAGCACCACGTTTACCGACTCAAAGCATATTTGTCTTCTCCATGCACGAAAAGGTTTCACACGAGAAAAATTTGCAAACCAAAATTTTAGGTTGCTTAGAAATTCCTTAATAAATAATTTTTCTGCAAATCAAGCATCGTTTATAATAACGTTTCCTATATAGCCTTCATCTAGCCATAAATTAGCAAACCACCTGCATGCAATTTAATGTTATAAAGAGTGTTACATTACATGTACAGCTGTACATGTAACGCCATTTGTTTATACTAATCATTTCGGCATTAGCAGAACCATAATCAAGTATTAAAAAGGCAGAATAATTATTAATTGAATTTCTACAATCCAAGTCGATGATAAACTTTTTGTCAAAAATAAGCAAACTTGTAAATATGGAATTTCGGATAACAAAAAATAATTTTGATCAGACGATATTAAGTTCAAACCCATGTTAATAATCCATCAAGTTTTATTTAAGCTCTTCCAATAGCCTACTGAAACCACCTTGACCTTGTCTGACATAACAGGTTCATAACGTCCAATGCACAATTCTTCTTCTAACAATCCTGTAGACAAGGTCTTGGCCTATCAAGCGTGAATACAAATTTGCTGAAGATTCAACAAGTGGTTTAAGGGTTAAGTCAGTATACACCGGTATGCAACAAGCAAAAGTTGTGGATGTAAGCAAACAATCCAATCGCATCTGGTATTCTGTTAATATTTCTTAGTATGCATTGATCCCTTCCAGTGACCGCTAAAATGTGTATGTGCATGCAGACTGCATTCATGTAGAGTTTACATGTATGAGACCAGCACACACAAAAAAAACATTAAATTCAAAATCCAGTTGTACACAATACCACAACGGCAATATAATATCAAAGTAATTTTATATTTCAACGATCTGATGGTCCACAAGTCATCATTTTCCAAAGTCTGTATGTCTGCACACAAGTACAGTATATATAGGTGGTGTCTGAAAAGTCAGTTACAACTTCCAGCAGAAACGACCAAAATTTAAGAGCACAGACAAGAGTCACCCTTCCCTTCTGCAGAAAGTTAAAGGGCCGTTTCACGCTCATTTTTAATCCGCACATACATCACAATTTATGCATCTTAACAATTCCCGAAAAGAAAAAAAAAAACACCCTCCACGCCATATAAACACGCATAAGGCTGAATAAACCCCCTTTTGGCTCTCTGTTTTCAAATCCCCGTCCTCGTACCTATTGAAACGCTCTGAATCGGTTAAAACCCCGAGATAGGGTTAAAAAAGGAAGACGGGGTCCATTTGCATATTATTACCCCAAACTTACAAAACTCTTTTCAACCCAAATTTCGTCTAGCTCGCAAAAGTGAAGCGTTGAAAAGCGAAAGACTGTCACCAAGTTTCTTTTTAAACCTTTTTTTTTTTTTTCCCTTATAGCAGTAGCCTACATAAAGCAGGAATGAGGGCCCCCTATTTAGGGCATGGCCCAAAACCCTCTCCTTTTCATACTTCACCTGACTTATATTTAAATTATGCAAAAATCGCAGCATATTCACAAAAAAAGACCGTTGAGAGCAACCATCCACCGACGAAAAAAATCATTTTTAAAATATCTAGGTCCGACACCCCTTTTTAGACAGGTATATATAGAATTCTGGCAGGGGTTAGATAACCAGTTTTCTAGTGTAAAGAGAGAGAGAAAGCCCTTTAACAAGTTCGATTCAATGAAAATAGTCCCAAAAGACAGATTGAAAAATCATCCAATGATAAAAGAGAAGACTTTTAATATGAGGGAATACGATTTCGGGGACTCCTTTTTATATAAAAAAAAATAATACAGAAAGGGGGAAAGGAACCTGAATGAGAAAATATAGACCAGACAGGCTCACATTTCATTTCGGCCAAATTTTCAGGAAAGGGAAAAAGCACGTGTGTCGGAGCTAGGACTTGCACCAGAGACACAAGATTTTTTTTTCGTACTTTTTTTTGCAAATGAACCCACGGGTCGAGAATTTCTAAACAAAATACAAGAAATCCACCAGCAGCTATTTTAAAAGTCTAGACGCCATAACTGAAATTTTGGGGTTACATGTACCCTTTACTCTTTAATACTGGGACCTGTTAAGCAGACCTGTACGTTGTTAGACAAGGTGTTTTAAAATGAAATCAGACAAAAAATTTGTACGTTTGAAGGTCTTTAAAAAGTCTATAAACCAAACAAAGAATCGAGTTTTTTTTTTTCGGACAATTGCAAATGTCGTCAAGTGTCAGTACAGACATTTATGTTTTTTCGGTCTACTAGTGAACATTTGAAATTAAGCTTTAAAAACCAAAATAAGACTTTCTAAACCATTTGTAAAAAAGGAGACTCAAATACGACAACGTAATTACAACATACCATGCAGAAAACCACTAAAAATGATAACAGCATCATATCCATAACAAAATTAATATAAATTAGTAGCCTATAGGTAAAAATCTGGCCCATTTCAGACTTAGGAAAAAAACTTCAAAACTAACTATGAGCTGTATATCTACATTAAATTCGTGAACCCGTGTTTACGTGAAAGAAAAAAAAAACTGGCGAAAACATGATAACATCTCCCTAAAATATTTTTTATAGAATGTAACCTACTATGCTTTTTTTAAGTTATGAAAGCATATTCTTTCAAGCAAATTCTTTTGAGTGCTCAGCAGAATATTTTTAAATTTTGGGTAGAAAAAAAAAAGCCTATTATAAACTAAAATTCAAATAGTAAAATTCAACTCCAATCGATATATCGAACAATGAGGAATGATTTTTTTTAACCCTATTGTGAATTAACTCATTCTATTTTCCTTTTATTTACATGCATCGAACATCTGTCTCCCTCCTTGTAAATGGGTTGCACGCCGCATGAGGGCGTTGCGATCTCAATAGCGCTGTTGGAAAGGTAGTTCCACTCGAAGGACCCCCTGGACGTTCTAATAAGATGGACATGCTCAATTTCCCCCTACCAACACTATTTATTGGATCACAGCCCATGACGTTTACGATAAATGCCCCCGTTTAAACAACTTCCGGTGCATTTACGTATTTGGCTGAATCTGCGGTTTCTACACTGTATTTCTATTTTCCTTCTTTTTTTTTAATCAACATAACATTTCAATCAAGTAATCCGACAGATTGGGTCATCCGCGGATAAACAATCGACGAAAATAAAAGAGGCGAATAAATATTTAAAAGAGTCGAAATTAGAAAGCCAGGAAAATGATGAGAATTGTATAAGGCCTACCGGAACAAGTTAAATTTAGTATTGAAAATAAACAAGTGTCAGAGTTGGGGATATGTTTAAAGACCAGAAGGGCTGCGAGCCTAAACATAAACCCATTTAACAATTCAGAAATGCATTTTCGAGTAGAAAAACAATTCAAACCACGCTTAAAAGTCATTTTGACATCAACTTATAGAAGAAAAAAAAACTGACAAGAATCCTTTCTGCCATTTACAGCAAACAATTCGAAAAATGGCCTAAATAAAAAGTTTGTAAAATACATTATTTAACAATTACAGTTCATCCAGATGCATGCACATATTTTCCAGTTATATTTACAATGTTCTGCAATTGAACACCTTGTGATCACACAAACACTTTCATCACTATCTCATCAGAATTAAAACTATAAACGCATGTAATGTATATCTTATAAATAACCCTGCAGACAAAAAAATGTATTTTGGTTATAAAAAAAACATGAAAAACGAAGTATGTCAATTTTTATTTACCAAAACTGATGTTAAAATGAGTCAAAGGGGAAATTCCCCATTTCTATAGATGCAGGACTGGACTGAATGTGCAATCTCTCGACTATTGTGATCTGTCGATCACAATCTGTCGACTATGTTGAATGTCTCTAACTTTTTTTTTTTTTAAAAATGCATCACTTTTCACTGAATATTCCAGGTTTCTAAGTCGGTGGTAACCCTGAATTATAAGCATAACTTTTTGCATTTCTAAATTATCAATAATTGCTGAATGACGCATACAATGGTCCATACATGTATAATCCGCCATTAACAATCGCCTCGCTATCGAGAAAATCTAACCCAATCAGCAACGAGCAATATATGGAATAAAGGTTTCCTATTGGAGTTTAAGCCATCTGTCCGCTGACTTTTGGACACATCACTGCAATATATTGTGCAGGGTACTAAAGGGTGAATAACAATGAATCGTACCTTTTTAGGGGGCCAAAACAAGGGCTTATCCGCGAATTTCGTACTGCTAGGAGGGATATAAGGGTTACTTATCATTAATATCGTGTAAATTTCATATTAACGTCAATTGTCACGACGTGTAATTTATTCACGAAACCAGCTGTAGATACCTACATGTATGCGGTCACTGTTCCCTAAGCAAAAAAGAACCCTTATGCAAATCACATCAACGGATATGGTCAGAATTTGCAAGAACTTGTTTATCCTACGTTATGTTGTATGGCATCAAACTTATTAAAATTGTTAACTGTGGTAAAAAAGAGATAGCTGGCAATTCTGTGAATTTTACATTGATTTCATCTTGGGCTTATTAAAGTCTGTGGTACCCTATACAGTCAGCTTAAAAATGCCATTTGGCAGGGAGGTACAAACCCACGCTGCCAAACAACATACATTCTAATTTAAATTATAAGTTCAAATCCAGCTTTTGGAGTTTGGACATACATTTATATGATAATTACTAAAACTTCTGGAATCGTCAACAGCAATCGTACATGGATGTATATAAAAACAAACGCAAGATATGGATGCTCCTTCGCATAATTACAGTCGCAAACATGAAATTAATTTCCCCACAAACTGCACAATGACAAACATATGGCATATATGGAACATGTTTACGAGAGGGATGGAAGCAGAAAAAAAAAAATATGAAAAAAACAAAAATTAAACCCTGCATGGGAGGGTGGCTTATTTGTATGTAAAGGAAATAGAGGTCGTTAGGACCGAGTTAAATAACAATAATAGAGAATGGCGGACGAGTAGAAAAATAAAAGTTATTCAGAGAAATCGTAATTTAAATGTCAAAGGCTCACTTAAGTTATGAATTAAAAGAAGACGAAAAATGTTATATAATTGCAATTGTTTAAGACAAAGGAAGCCAAATAATGTAATTGTTTACAAAAAAACCATATGGCCCATCATACTAAGGAGGCAGTAAATAACCATAATGTAACATATATATGAAAAGATATATATATATATATATATATATACAAGGCCAAATCTTGTCTGCTTGTTTGCTTTCTCTCCACAAGAAATGTTGTAAATATAAATGAATTGCGAAAATATACAACGGGTTTATAGTGTAAACCATTCGCTTCACGTAAAACGAACATTTTCTTAGAGTACAAATATACACGAGCAAATATCTTAGGTCCTTACAAACTCAATAATTCGATTCTTACTCTGTAAATTCCATGCACCAAAATCACTGATGATTCACCAGGTGTTAGAAAATGTTCAATTCTAGTGATTTCCAAGTTTGGATTATAGTTTGAAGTGCAACATTTGCATTTTATTATATTTTGTATAATGTATATTCACCTGTGAAACGTTTTTACTAACATGCCACAATGGTTATTTTTTATTAATAGTGCATTAGTCAAAAACTAAAATAGTAGGTAAAGCGGCCAAGCATTCAAAATGTTGATGATTATAGGCACCAAACTATTGTGCAGTGCACCTAGCATCAACTTCTTTTGGCATAAACCGATGCATTATGCATTATCCACAAAGTTTAAGTGATTTTGAGCTTCGAAAATTAATGTAACCTAACATACTGAGTGCATGCATAATAGCTGCTTAGCGCCTCTACCGTTGTCCTGCAGCAAACAATCAAGATAATACCCACAAATGCAATTGTTGGAATGGGAACAACTCGATCACAATCCAAGAAAGCCTTAATTCGCAGGCTGGTGTCATGGACATAAGGCAATGCGTGGCACATATCTTAACAATTAAATTGTCGGCAATATACAATATCCCAACAAATAAAAAGTTATTATGGTTGAGTTTCGAAAACAGATATTGCTAAAGCAGAATTTTTTACTGGAAATTTTCGAAGAAATGTATCAATATACTGTAGTATATACAAATCAAATAGGGGCCTTACCTCAAAATATAGCTTATTTAGCCATAATGTGCTATACATTTATACAAGATGTTAATGACATAACTAACATTACGTGATTTTTCCAATCTAAGAAAATGTTTTATGTAAATAATATTTCAAAACAATGTTTATTTATAAATTTCATTCACTAAATTCAATTTTCTTATCTACATTTTCTACAATGGTGTTTAATATGTTGGTTCAATACGGAAATATTCGAATATGAGTTTTGTACAAAATCCCACCTGCAATTTCTGACTTCACACCGACAAACTTTTTTGTGGCTATATATATACCATAAAAGTCACTTTACGGCAAGGACTAGACAAGTTTCTATCGATCTATAGGAAAGAATTAAAATTGCAGGTTCGCGTATTTCACAAAAACAATCACAGCTGTGTAAAAGTCATGCAATGACGAGTAAGGCTGTTTTTGAATATAGGCCTACATGTAACATGTACATTTAGGCAACATGCATGCACATTGAGCATCTGCCTAATATATAAAAATATATAAAAAGTCAGCTGTGCAGTTATATGTGTCATATAGTATTCCACATCAAAATAATTTCTGGAATCATGTCAAACTACGGAATTTTCCATTAATATCTCCACATTCTCTGTTAGAGAACGCATTATAGTTTTATTTCGTTTTCGCATCCCCCTAGCGGCGTATGAGCATTTAGCATGGCGTTTTCACAACAGCAGCGTCCATTTGCTCTGTACAGAAGCTGCATGTTTTTTGTGTGTATACATGTGTAATACTAAAAAATGTTCACAGGTGAAACAGAAACCCCATATGTCTGGGCAACTGGATTGGTATAAAGAGAGACAAATATTTTTAATCTGCAATTGCATTGTTAAATGTCGATAAGCCAGAGCGCCATATAAGAACCAGCAGCTCAGCAGGTATAGGGTTGGAAGGTTACACCACGGGCTGAAGTTAAACGAGACTGTCAAATCGTATTAGGTTACTTCATCATGTGATGCTATAGCAGAGTACATGAAATACATGTATACTGTTTAGAATTTTTGGCACGATTTTTAGACATTCACTGAAAATGACTATATAGCATTTGAAAAACTGGGGCATACACATGTATATTATGAAATTGTTAAAATGTAAAGGCTACCAATCTGTTATTTATTTTAATAAAAGCATTCAAATTTTAAATATTGTTAAAGTTCTAAATACATCTATGAAAACTTGTTCTACATATATGTTTTGTGGCAATTTTGACTACTTTCACGCTCTAGTTCATAATTTATTTGTCTTTAGCATCAAAAATGAATCAGCAATATGCCTATTGTGTTATTCTTGTATACGTGAAACAATTGAAATATAAATAACATCGACAAATTTGTCAACAACATTCATGTACATTCAACTTGCCACAATTTTGCTAGCATTTCAAAGAAATAATTAACAATTATAAGAGCATATTCGTGAAGGTTTCCCGCGATATCAAAATTTGCTATAACAAGTGTCAAATGTTAGACCAATCAAAATGGGCTAATTAGCATAGAAACGAGACTGAACAATTTGTTTGCATTTCTGAAACATGTTATTCAACTAAACAATTTGATGCTTTTACAACTTCACGCGCCTGAAAACAAAACTATGGTTCCATCTATGAAATCAAAGAACCAAATGCAACTATAAATATTAAGAGCTGACTAGCTGATATAATATCAAGATGGGGAAGTCCCTTCTGAAGAAGCATTCCTTTGAAAGATTTGTTGAACCAAAACAATAACTGAAACAATATTAGCCAGCAATTCATTAAATTTTAATGTTTATAATGCGTGTGAATAATTCTATAAATCAAATTTAACCAAGCATGCTGCAGTTTAATATATTAAGAAAAACAATCGCTTATTTGTCAAGTATAGAAACATGCCAAGTCGGATACAAATATGAATGACAAAAATGGATTCCAATTACAAATTGCCTTTTTTTTTATAAAACGCATAATCAATTAGGGACGAAAACAATGAAATTATCCATTACAGGATGGCATGAATGATGGTTAATGTGACAACACCACTCACCATAAAGTGTAATGTTTAACAAAATCCATTTATAGTAAAATGTTCGGATTCAATTTCCAAAAAGAATTTCGTTGGCGAAGTGGAAATAAGATACGATGGTTAGCAGAAAAAAAAAATGGGTGTCATCTCGTACTGAATTATGGATAGATTTTGAATTTAACCGATATGAATAAAACATAGCATAGCAGAATTGAAGCAGAACTGAAGAAACGCGTTGGACTTACGTCAAAATGAGGGCAAATGAGTTCTCATTAGGATAATAAAAGTTATTAGTAAAATAAATGTGAAAAATCTTGGTTATATCAATGGCTTTATCAAACTTTGTGACTTTCCCAGCTGGTATACGATGCAAAAGAAATACCGTCCCCAAAACGATGAAATGTAGTGTCACACAACAGTAAATCAGACGGAAAAGTCATTTTCTATGACAACTAAAACGTCTAGATATTGCATTGAGGACAGGTGGTTTTGGCAGTAAGACAAAGCGAATATTGCAATATGCATAAATGCAGCGTTAATTACAGAAAAAAATGCAAAATTAATGTTGTTGTTGCTATCCTCATTAAAATTTCAATCTCCTTATTCAAATTTAAAATAAAGTTTAATGTTCATCAACATTCTGCAGTAGAGTGGTCTTAGTGCTTTAAACTAGAACTAGTAAATCAAATTGAAAGGGGATATTATAATATCTAAACTCCTGCAATTTGCTTCACTTGCCTATTTTCATAGATAAAATATAGACATGTCATATAGAAAACTGTATTGATTCTTCGTTTTTGTATTTTGCCATGAGGATCTCAACTCCACCCTATAATAATTTAAGCGCTGATGCTTTTACAACTTGTAATAAACCATTTCGAATATTTTAACTCGTATTTTTAGTAGGCTATACGGCTTGCTATAAGTAAAAAAAATACAATCCACATTTTTTGTTTAAAATTTTCAGAGATCCAATTCAAAATGGAGGATTTATTTAGGAAATGACAGATTTTGGTGTGTTGGAGAACAAATGGCGTGAAGGATCATAATAAATAGTTTTTTTATTTCATCTAACGTTTTTATAAGTACCGATATACACTGTGGCCCATAATGCATAAATCCAGCCATAAACAGAAGATTCAATTTTGTAAAAAAAAAAGCATGTTTATACATTATAAAGATCGAACGTAACCAATGTGACCAGATCCAAACTTCCATCTATATAAGCCAAATCAATATTCATGGCTTCCACTAGATGCATGCATCCAACAAGCATCTTATTTCACTTTGCAAAAAAAAAATCAAAACTTTGAGCTATGTTTTGATCAAAACTCGTAAAAATTAGGCAAAATTAGGCATAAATCAAAATTTGCCCCAAAAACAATAAAAAGAACGAAAAGTGGACTTGCTTCAAGCATCGCCTATTATACTTCTGTCAGATCAAAAACAATGTTTCCCTTAAGGCCTATCGTTTATTGGTACTTAATGTTTTTTTCTGACGAGAATATAAGCAGACTAGGCTATTCGTGTTAATTCCAAACACCTCGTTAATCCTCAAAATCTTTCGAACATTGAAGGTGTGGAACTGCACGGCCTATTATTAAAATAAAAATAAAAAATCTATTGTTCGGAAAATCATTTTTTCCTATGTACCCAGTTCAGCCCTTCGCTTTCGGCATTAAACGGGTCGACACCTTTTTATAAAATATGCCAAATATTTCATTCACGTCCATAATTCAATTCCGTAAAAAGGCTAATTTTAGCACACGGCGTGAGCGGCCATTTTTCTTAGCAAAGAAACCTTGTTTTCGCATTTAGCGTTAAAACATTTTACATTTTATTTATTTAATAGTGCACCCAGCCATAATTACATTTCCAGACCGCATCATGTATACGGGAAACCAATTACCAATAGAAGGAAAAAGTAAAAGGTTAGGAAACAATGAATAAATCTATGGCTGAAAAACAAGCACCAAGTTCAATAAGCTTTGGCAGTGATAGGATAGGTCAATTGCCTATAAATACAAATGGGGTATACTGTAGCCTTCATGTAATGTGTAGTCTATCTAACACCTGTCTAATAGCATCCTGGGTAAAAGAATATCCTCTCTAAAATCTTAAAATGGGCCAGTTCCGAGTTGGGACCCATGTGCAAAGGAACCTGTCTGAAAGCATATTTTTCACTGGTCCAAATAGTATGCTTTTAGACAGGTTCTACTATAGATACAGTAGGTCTGTAGTGTATAAGAATTAGCACCACCAAGTGTTTATTTTACTCACACGCTCCATGTTAACACATTTTAGCAGCATCCCACAGAGCCAAACAAAAGAGTCTGTAGAAACAGACAAAGCATTTACTCTTCCTATCATTCAACTTTTTAGATAAAAAGTAGGACAAGACAGTGTCTTTGCAATTAATTTCCAAATAATAAGCCTCTTCCCATATATCACAATTAAGCTCTTGTACAGTTCATCTTCATGAAACATTCTGGTTTTCATTGTAGTTAAGATGATTTAAACTCTTGCAAGAAATTTGAAATTTTCATTGTTCAGCCTTATGTCAGGGTGCCAGTTTGTAGACTTGGCAGGACAACCTTGCCGTATATACATTATATTTTGTGCAAACAAGTGCCAAATCAGGCCCTGCTGCGTATCATTGTATACCGAGACACGATATAATAGTGCCGGTTTTTGAGAATAGCCACACCAAGATTCCTCCTAATATCAAGTTCGCACAATGAGTATATTAAAATACATTATTCCTGGGCAGTATTTGTGGCCAAACGCATTTTTATACTTCTCCGAAAGTCATAATTAATTTTAATTGAGTTTTTGGGGTTGACTCATTTGTACCAACGGCTGTGAGTTTGTGACAAACTTACAGCTGTTTTGACACATGCTGTTTATCTTTGCTAGTGAATCTTTAATTAGACAACTCTTTCGTTTCAAGCTCATTTAAATCAGTTTGATTTGAATTCAGCTGAAACATGAGTTTGGGCTAAATTGGCAAGGTTCCCCCAGCCTAAAAGCAACAAGAATTTCCATAAGAGCTGCGCACATATTTGACATAATGGCATGACGTGTCGAGGTTTTACTATATACCATACAAGGCCAAGACAAATGTTGTCATACATTTATCAGAAAACGTTTTCAGAGTTTGTGAATGAGAGTCGTGTGAGAAGGCGAAGAGGCCAAGGTTACCCCCATTTCAATTTTAAAAAAAAAATCCCCTTAAAATTTCTTTTTGCGGTTAGTACGAGGAAAATAATGCATGTCGGTAGCACTTTTAAACTGCTCCACTAGAAAAAGGTACCAAGAATGGATTCCAAATATACATTCTAACCCATCATAAAACGTGTTGTGAGCTTTCGAGTGCTTTTCTCAATGCGAAAGCACGTTAACCCAGCCAAGATTAATGGGACAATGCAACTTCACAAGGAGTCATAGTCCAATTAGTGAATTCGACAATTAAAACATGTCTTAATCAACTACTTCCGCTGTTATCACTTGCTGAAAGATATACCATCGTCCTGCATGAAAATGGCAGAACCCACAATAACTAGCATTTGCTATTATAGATTTCAAACACCTTGTTTGTTAAATAATGTCCAGGAATATATCGTTGACATAAAGATGTCAGCTTCAACCAGTTAGGGTACAACCAGCGTAGTGCATGGAGCATGGCATGGCCTTGAAATGCAGCGTTTCGATTGGGTAATGGGAAATTCTCGCCATTGGGAAACCAATAGAAACGCTGCATTTCAAAGCCATGCCATGCTCCATGCTATTCCATGTTCTACGCTGTTTTTACCCCTAGCCTTGCTTGAACTTTTTTGATGGCATTTTCAATATGGCCGCCCCTTTCTGCTCCAAGAGCAGCCATATTAAAAGTAACTGATAAGCCACTAGAGATGGTTGAAGCAGAATAGTGCTAATTCCTAATAATCATGCAGGTAATGCCAGCTTCAACCAATCAGCTTTAGCAGAAGTCAGCACTCCCTAATGGCATACTGCTATTTCCAATATGGCCGCGCCCTTCTATACTCCAGAAGCGGCCATATTGGAAACATCATGCAAAAAGTACTGTATACACCACCAAGGAGGTAGGCTGAAGCAGAATGATGCAAAATTCGTTTACTTAATAGAGCAACCTAATCTGTGGCAAATTCTGCAACGGAGAAGGAATGACTAAACTTTTTTAGAAAGACCATGCAACTTTGCCATTTTTTCTACATTCTGATTAAGCCATCTGCGAGACAGACGTTTCACTTCATCAAAGCAAGCTGAAGTGCAAAACATATTTCAAGTATACATGTACAATATCCTAACCCTGAACAGAAAAAGTCATGCCAAAGAAAACGTGGTAAGATTCCTACCTGACGAGAAGTTGGGCAGTGGCACATCCTTGGTGATGGACTCTGCCATGTCATTAATCCCGTAGAGCCCCAGCAGCTCCTTCATTGTACTCTCGGCATAGTCCTTCATGGTTGAGGCGTCGACAGCCGTTGGCATCGGTGCGCCGCCACCCTCATGTCCCTCTTCGCAGTCACGGACGGCCTGCACCAGGCCCATGGCGGCGGCGTGGGCGGCAGCGGCGGCACGGGCGGCCCTCACCGAGGCACTGGAATGGGATGCCGAGGGGAGGCCCAGCAGCGAGGCCGAGATCCCCGTGAGGCCTGTGAGCGGCGCCAGGGGGTGATGTCCGGCACTGGCCAGCAACTGCTGGTAGGCTGCGGCGGGGTTGCTTGCATAGTTGGGGGCTTCCACGCCGGCGTTGGAGGAAGTAGAATTCAGGATCGGTCCTTTGGACAGATCCATGGCATCACAGATGGCGCCCTTATCGGCAGCGCCACCACCACCGCGGCTCACGGTAAGGTCCATGGGTGCTCCGGCAGTCGTCTCCCGCCTTGGCGGCGACGGGGACGGCGACGCCCTTGTGCGGCTGACCACCGAGGCAGCGTCGCTGAGGTCAAGCGGCTGTTCGGCATGCTGCGTGCGGCAGCGCCTCCAACTCGCCTCGGGCGATTTCACCGGTTCTGTCTCTTTGGTCGGGGAGGGCGAGTCCAACCTCTGCCGTCTTCGGTCCCAGTTGTTTCCGAGGTGGTACTCCTCCAGGAACTCGCTCTGGGCCTCTTCGCCCACATCATAGTTCTGGTAGACGATGTTCCTTGGCTTAAAGTTCTTCCTCTTATTCCGCCTTTCCGCGGGGTCGTTCTTGATGAGGTGGTTATTAGTTTTGCTTTCGGCAGGGGGAGATCGCTGCTCAACAGCTACGGAAATGGGCAGTGTTTCTTCCTTTGGGTCAATCTGGAGACGGTAGTCTTCATCGATCTCGTTCTGGTCCTTGGTGTCGATGCACAGGGCCTGCTCGTCGGAATCATCTTCCCTTTCCAGAACGTCCATGTCCTCGTCGACCGTGTCCTCCTCCAGGTCGTCGCAGTCTGGTCCATTCTGTCCCGTCATGGAAGGGGTCACCTGCCTCACGTAGGCCTCGCCGTCAATCTCTGCGTAAGAGCCGGCATCGTCGTCGACATCGTCCTCGTCGTTTCCGACACCGTCGTTGTCGCAGCTGCCCATGTCGTCACAGAATGAGGATGAGCCCAAGACGTCGTTTCCTCCACCACTGTCGAAGCTGCTGGACGACTCGCAATCTTCGTCTTCCGACAAACCGTCCATCTCGAAGCCTGAGGCATTGTTCTTCAGCTTTTCGCAAACGGCGTTCACCTGAAGCCTCTCGTTGAAGTGCACCCGAATCTTGTTGTTGTTGTTGTTGTTGTTGTTGTTGCTCGTGCTGCCTGGATCCTCCATTTGCAGCGCCGACAAGTGCTCTTCATCGAGATTCAGAGATCTCGGTTTGCTCCTGCCCTTCGACGTGCCTTTGTCGCAAAAGTCAGAGGTCGTTGCTATCTCCTCATGATGCATCCACAACTGTCCCTGGAAATAGACAAAAGTTTTTGGAAATTAGCACGGGGGTTTATTAAGGATTTGCACCATCAAACGTTGACACTAACCACAAAGGAGCACCACTCCATGCACCTTATAAATGCATTGCGTTTTTGGGACAAGTTTCTGATGCTACAGAACGCTCACAAGGTATGGACATATCTGGCATAAATGCACGAGCAAAAAGAAAGCTGCAAACCTTGACTGCCTACAGCATCAAACCTCGTGATTATGGTGATTTTGCTCATGTTTTAGGCCAAGATTAGAGAGGGAACCGACGTCCAACTTGCACAGGTTCCATATGGAGATTTAAAGGCTTTTCATTATAGAGTTGACGACAGAAAAAAACACCGCCTTTCTAGTAAAGGGGGAGATAGGCCCTTTCGGGACGGAATCGACGTTAAAAGAGGTAAAGAGATCCCAGACAGAAGGGTAAAAGTTTCCCTTGCAGACACGTTTGCATGGCGGAAAGTCCAGTAGCAAATTTTGGCGTTATACATAGACTATGGGACCCACCAGACAGACAAGTGAGGCGGTTACATGTAATCCATGAGAAATTACACTTTGGAAAGGGGGTAAAACTTGGGTGGGTATTCCGGGTGTCAAAAAAACAATTCTGGAACAGGTTTCTAATTGGGTTAGGGCTCTAACGGAACCCAGATCAAAACAGAGCAAACTCGCATAATTCTTACAATTGCTGGTATTTTGATATACAAAATTAAGGAGACGTATGAATTATTCCAATGAAAAATCTCACAAGCAATAAGACCAAATAAGATCCCAATGTCACGGAGATTTCGTATAAGATTTGAACACACAGATTTCATTCTATTAGACTATAAGATTTAACGAGTCTATTGGTTTTTGATATACAGTATATCACGATATTTATTCCTATAGGCTTACATTTAATGCAAATGATATATACATGTACATGTTTGCTCAACTATCGTGGAGTTCATTTTTATTTTGTACATGTAAAAGAATGCAAGTTAAAAAAAAAAAATGTGAAGAAAATGCTATTAAATTTTTGAAAAAAGTATAAAAATAAAACTGAATTTAGCAATAATTTTAAAGAACTAATCAACCAATCATTTCATTAACTGAAACAAAAACTGCAAAGAAAAAACACATTGGGAATTCCCCCTCATTACCCAGCTAGTAAACTTAGGCTACATTAAGTTTAAGTTCCAACTAAATTAATTAGTTATAGTTACACAGCTTTTAGTTGTGATTGGCCCTTAAATGAGCCTTATACATTTTGAATATGCCATACATCATTTCTAAGAATAGAATTCTAATTAACATCTTGATTTAGTACTTTTTGCATTAATAACCTTACATAATTTCAATTTTCTGGAAATTTTAGCCATTTATAAAAATATCATGAAAATTTCAGATTCTTGATATACAGTACATGTACATGTAGGCCTACATTTATATCAAACTATCCGATATTTTTGATTTTTTATGAAAATATCACGATTTTCGAACCCCACAACCCATTATTTCATAACCTCGTAAGCAATGAAGTCGTATACACTGTACTGTAATTAAATTTCTCTCCAAGGATACAAAAAAGTTGTTTCTACTAAATTTCAACTGAAATACTGGTCTAAAATTTGTCCAAAAGTGTTCTTCACACTATTTGCTTTTCGGGCTATATTCCGGTTTCGTTCGTTAAAAAAACCCACCATCGTTTTAATTTTATGGTGAGATTTAAAATTTACAGGACACGAAGAAAACATTACTGTAACACGGCTTGATCGTTGTGGTTAGCGGTAGGCCCCACGGGCGAAGGAGGAGACCAGAGAGCTTCATTACAAATTCCATTTTTCTCAAAAAATTGCATATTATTATTTTTCACTCAAAATATACATGAAATTACTACTTATCAAAAATGGGCGTTTCTACGAGGAACTTTCAGCCATGTTCTTTTAATAGCGAAATATTTTGGATTTTTTGTGCTCTCGTGTACATATAGAAGGTTATATTACAAGGAGGGCCGACACATTAATAGCCGCGCCAAAGAGAGTTTATTTTGGTAAAAAAGGCCAAGTATCAACGATTAATGGTTTGTAAGTATCACGGTAAAGAAGCACGGTGATATAACTAGGGTTATCAAAACCAGTTTTTGAAGTAAAAAATGCTAAAAGAAAAAGACAACATCTCTTTCCAAATCAAACTTCTTAATGTTGAAATACTTGAAAGTTACAAATTACACCGAGGTTAAGCTAGAAATTTTAACGTGCCTATTAAGAACTTGCTACGCACATGATTCAATATTAGCATAGTCTTTCATGCAGAAATTTATTATTTTTACCTTAGACTATAAATCGTAAAAAAAGAGAGAATGCAACCTTATACAACGTTTATTCATCGTTTGAAAATAATTAAGTTTGATGCTTTTAAAATGTATGCATAGCTAAAGATTTGAGTAAGTGTGGTATACATGTAGTTAAATATAACGAATATGTAGTTGATATAATTTAAATACATTTTACAATTGTAAAGTGTGCATGTATTTTATATGTCTAAAAAGACAACTTGAGAATTTGGTAAATACATTTAACATAAAGCTTTGATAGTAAGGGGTCTAATAATACATGTATTTCAAAATTTAAATGTTTAAAATTTACAAAAGCACTCCACCAATGAAACATTATCTTTTTAGTCTCTAATTTAGGTTGTTCCTTGAAAACAATGAATAAAAAAAAAGAAAAAAAATTCTTTAAAAAAAAAAAAAAAAAAAACAGCTCAAATAATATAAAAGTAAAAAAGAATTTCAATCGAAATGAAACAAAAGGTGTGTATTCTATATAAGTAAAAGTTGCCCTAAAAATAACGTTGAAAAGTTCAAGGGGTGGTTTACGAAAATCGTGACTTTAAAAAAAATACCAACCGTAATGGCCAGTTAAATGAATGACTGCCATGGCCAGCTTAAACATGTCGGTAAGTGCTAATTTATTTCTATACCTTTATATAAATATATTTATAGTGCGGTATTCTCGTGACACTAAAGTATGCACGCATAATAAACAACAATCAAGTTAAACATGCCGCAGTACTAAGGAGAAACGTGCATACGAAAGCTGTCTGAAACATAGTGGCCATCTTGCTTTTATAAGACTATTCACCAAACGTTGAGACCTAATTTCGTCTAATTTGGCTATTTTTTCTGAAAAGTTTTATTTTCATGCAGAAAAGGCGGGTTAAAGCATTCATAAAGAGATAGGATTAAAGTCGTGGCCTAGAAAATTCAATTAAGAAATGTCATTTTTAGGGTAAATACACAAATCACGACTTTCTAAGGGTTACTTGTCATGTGTAGGCTAGTCACTTGAGTGGAATTTTTCATATTTTGCCATTGTGTTGTCAACTTTGATAACTGCATTCTGATCGAGAGTATAGGTCTAACTATATACTTAGTAAAGGTAGGATAAAAACTAAATGAAAGGTTATTGCTTAGAAATACACTGTCATGAGAGGAATTCAAAACAGGCCTAAAGTACATGTACACAGTTTTATTCCATTTTTTTTTTTAATTTAGCAAGGAATACAAAACAGGAATGTCGTTGCAGAACTAAAATGTTGAGATTAGCCTTATTCTCCGGCTCAACACCTTGTGATGTGAGTTTTCACCATAACACTCCTGGTATAGGGTGAGACCATTTTTAAGTACCATGCTAAAAACTTATACGTCACCAGAGGGTGCTGAAATACATTAACGCTAATTCGATTTCGAGCATGAGCAAATCGATATATGATGTAAAAACTTCTCACAAGCCAAAATATCCAAGTGCTGAAATTTTATTAACAAATCTCTAAATAGTGCCCATTTCCTTAGATGCACTAATATAAATAATACTACATGTATTATAAGTATTGTGAATATTCTATTACCTGTCCAAAGCTATCTCGTGATACCGATCAATTATGCATTAATATTGTTTTTTAAAGACAAGATTGCAGCTCACAATTTGCTGAATATACTTTAAAAATTCAGTCAGGTGACCAAAATGTTAATAGCGGTGGGAAATTGGGTGTTATTTGTCACTTATCTACTTGCATGACTACTTATAAATGATGGAGTAGGGAATTTCCACCTGATTGGGGAAAAAAAAACGCTGATAAAATTAATAACGACTTTAATTTATTTGTTTAAGAATTTATATATATGCGTAATAAAATATTTTATTTCTTTAAGAAATGATATAAAAGTTATCTCGCGTGCAGAAAACCGACCATTTTTTTATATTTAATGCAAAACGACAGCCATTTTGAATTAATGAGATTTAATTGACCGCATCCCCATTTGACAATGCAGGCATAAAAAATACTAAAGAAAAAACAACGGCTATATATCAAAAAAGAAAAAGTCATAAACTTTCGAATTGATACCCAATTAAATTAACAGTTTCCTTTATTAAGAATACTTTAATGGCCAGTTTTTCGTTTCTGGCTTAATAAGTGACAAATCTCTGTCAAAAAAAAAATGAAAAATTGGGACGATGAGAAAATAAAATATGAGTTAACAAAACTATAGATGAAAGTAGTTAAACTAGCCGTTTAAGTCAATGGCAGATTTTCCATCAAAGACTTTCTAAACGTATGGCAAGCTGATTAAATATTTTAAATCAATAACAGAGGGGGTCTTGCATGATCATGAATGACAAAATGACGATAAAACGATCAATGACAACCTCTGATGATCACTGACAACATAACGTTACATGTAGACCAGACTTAAAGCCCGTTTCAGTAATCAGAGGTCGTCAACTCGTTTTGTCGTCATGATCATGCAAGACTGACGACAAAACGTTACGTGTAGACCAAGCATAAAGGCTAAAACCCATAGAGATGGGAGTAACCTGTTCGTACAACCTGACACTTGACCCCTCTCGGTCTTTATACAATGATCACGCTGTATAAGAATAGCCAGAAGGGCATCAATTTTGTTCTTGTGCCCTAGTCACTGGACACGTGTCCTGACAAATGGTAAGTACATTCACACCGAGCTCCAGGCCAAAGTTGAACAAAACATTGGTTACTTGACCACCACAGTCACAATTGGATAATAGAAGGGAGGTGGAGAATGCCCTGCAGGGTGACAATACAAGGGTGACAAGTGACAAACAGTCAAGCAACAATAGGACACCTTGCACGCTGAACGACAACTGACGACGTCTATAGCCCATTTTCTAAGTATCCAAAACACACGTTTGCCAAACTCAAAATGCAATTTTAACATCAAGTGAACTTTCTCAAAATTTTAAGTGGGATTGTATTTTTGTCTTTGTTCAGCAAAGTGTTAATTCTAAAAAAATTAATTAGAAGTATCGTAAATGCGACCACTTTTATGGTAGCGGGGTCATTTACTGATTAGTTTAACGAATGCGAAATCTAGGGGCCAAACAAACAAATTCCCTAATAACTTGTGCCTGAAAGACGGCTTTTTTTCTTATCGAACCAAAAAAAGATAAAACGAGACAATCAAGAGGTATAATATGTGGAAAAAAAGGGCAAAAAACGTTTCATCCAATAATTATAGGATTATCTTCATTTTTTGACAAATACAGGTGCGCAAAAGTGACCCCTACAGGGCTTTTATTGAGAGGGGGGAGGTGGGCGACAGGATTAAAGGGTCCTAGTTACAAAAAATGTTCATTAGGACTTATCTGTATTTCCGAATAACGAAATAATGAAGCCATTATATATTAAGACATAAAAATCTGACGTTTTCCACTAATTGTGGTCTGGTTGGTTATTTTTTATGCAGCCTGCGTCTTTTTTTAAAAAAAAAAAAAAAAAAAATTTAATTTATCGAGGATTAGATTTAACGTCCTAAGCTAAATTAAATCTGATACTAAAAAATCACTGTTAAATCTATACCATTCACGCTATGCCAAACAATGCTTTCTCTGTTTGCTAAAAAATGGAAACACACTGTGAAGTTAAAAGAAAAACTTTTTTTCAATGTATGCCAAGGTTCCTAACTTCTATATTTTATCCCACAAATTTTAAGGGAATTCCTTAGAAGTAGTTATACACATGCTGTCTCCTTCTACTGTTTCGAAACAAAATATCACATCCCCCACCATGTATACAGTTACAAACAATATATTTAGTTTAAACTCCTCCAAACCAACAATTTTAACATTATAAGCAACACAACATTGTAATCATGCTATAACACTGTTTACAAATACAATGATTATGGCATCTGATGTGGACATCATTGCACATTTCCTTGGTGTAAGTAAATATGGTACACAAGTTTTGTGCCATGTTCGCAAATTTGCGTGTCCAAAATCGCAGTTTCGATCTCTATATAGATCGGTCGATGTTCTATCGTGGCTTGGCCTAAATGAGCAATTGAATTTGTCAGACCTTTCAGAGTAAAAATAATAAACTTGCTCGTTCGCACAATGACAAATTAAGTATTTTTCCTCATTGAACACGTAGTCCTATATACACAAAGCCCTGTTTATTTATTGTTTTAATATTTCTGACCTAAATTTTCGTGCTAAAACCATCAGAGAAATCGTTTTCATCAGATGTTAATCAAGATTTTCACAATTTTCGCACCAATTCGTTTATGCCAACGTATGCTTACCACAATGATCATATAAAGTTTATATATAACATATATATAGAGAGGCTAGTTAAAGGAGTTTTGGGCACACTTCCCCATAAACAACAAATATAAACGTAGACTATGATTCGTGACAAGGGATTCAAAAAAAGACACTTGTATAAACCCACATTTATACACTGCATACATACACTGTATACAATATTAGATTTCAAACAAAATTCTATAGATCTATATAAGCTTGCAATTAACCGCAGTTGGAAGTTTATTGTTTTGTGGACTTGATTAAAACCAGATTATTAAAATTTTAGTCATGTAGGTCGACCGACTATATTTTCTAAAGCTCATTTCCCAACAATCCCCCTTTTCATCTTCCAATAACCATATGACACTTTTGACACACTATTTCACCTAGAATACATATGTCGAAATTTAATATTTGTATAAATTGGATATAAAAGTGAGAGGGCGTTCTACATTTATCAGAAAATAGGGATGACTAACAAACACCCCTATTTGAACATGCATATTAATGAATCATCAAATTAAACCAAAATGGAAAATAAACACACCGGGGAAAACTGATGGTGCCATCATTAGAATGCTTGGATATCGTAAACATGTCTGGGGCGATACCAATAATTAAGTTGAAAATCTATAGAGTATATAGATTTTTTAAATTCAAAATTCATTCCTTAAATTTCATTGCGATATACATGTACATGTACATGTACATGTTTAAAAATAAAACTTCAATACAGTATCTAAACGCACATTATATTGACATTGGTTTACTGGAGGGCATAAAAAATATTTAATTTCATAGATTAAATCAAAACTTTAAAATTGCTTTTCCACATGAACATGGTTTCAACAAAATGTCAACAAGCATTTAAAATTTGCCATCTGTTAAAATGTTTAGCAGCGCCCTCTCATTGATACCTCCCTTGTATCAACACAATTTCAGCGCTACCCTTTGCGTTCCAACTTTTCACACCTAATAGGGATTAATTATCCCTATTAATCTGAATTTTTAATGAACTTCCCATCTGCCACGTTTTAGTTCTATTCCCCAAGTAGCTGAAGCGCCGAAGCTCTTTCCATACAGATATACATGCATAAAGACTATATATAGGAGAATTTAAAAAAAAAAAATGCAAATTATCTCATTAGGATTTATTAGCTAATATTCTCGGCTCGGTTTTATTACATCGGCACGTGTGAGTAAAACAAAAGAACCGCAATGTGGTGAGAAACCTGCAGGGGGTAACATTGGTCCAAAAACAACAGAAAGTACATTGACATTCCCAGGTGCACTTCCCTACCAAAGGTCCACACCCCTGAAACTTTCTCAAGTAACTTATTGATGAAAATGTAACAATTAAAAATATTTCATCTGCATTTAAGTTAGGCAAACTAATGGCACATTATGCCTGTACTGTTACATTTTCAAAAATCATTTTCTCCATATAATTTATCAAAATAAATTAATGAATAAAATTGCACAATATTGATCACGTTTTGGTGCATCCAGCTGGCTATTTTTTTTAAACTGTGTTTCTTATAGTTATTTTTTTAAATAAATGTTTTTTGAGAGGGTGTAGTACCATCATTTGGGCCGCTTGATGCAGCTATAGTGTCCATGCAATCAAAGACAACAAGATTTCAAATTTATGCTATTTTGAGTATTTGCAGTATGTACTGTTGAATTTGACGAAATGAAATAGCCTGTAAATAGCGTAATGTACCAAAACGTGTTGAATAATGAGCAATTTTTTCATTATTTTTTTTTTCAAATTTAAGAAGGTCTATGACTTTCTCTAAAGGGCAAATGAGCCCTAAATATAATTGTAATGGATCAAAACATCAGGTCTATCAACAGTGTTTTAAGTAAATTTTTCAACAATAACACATGATCAAATCATTCGAGGGGACTGAAAATTTCACCACAGAATACTGAAACACAATTGTGATGAGTGTTAATAAAAAGACTCACTATTGTATTCTGTCTATAACGAGAAAATCAAAAAAGAGAAAAAAAAATGTCCCAAATTTTGCATTATAATTGAGGAGATATGATTTGACAATGTCTGTTAGTCCAGGGTCGCAGACCTACATAAATATGAATAACCGGGATAATATTTGAGTCAGAGGCGACTAGTGAACGTTTAGCATAGAGGAGGAGGTTAACACATTGTCACCCTGTTCTCTTTTTCCATATACAAATAGAACCATAAATTGCTCCATATAAAAAAGGCACACAATATGCATACTCGGTCGAGTAAAAAACTTCCAACAAAAATAACATGGTCGGCAAACTGACAAAAGCCAATCTCGGTCTGGCATAAAAATAGTTGCTTTTAACTCTGGAAGTACAAAAATTCCTCTGACAGCCACCTAAATACTGAGCCAAAAATTCCCCCATTTTTTGAGACAAGAACCACAGAGTCAAAAGAAACTTTACAAATAATGCGATATATGAGGATATGGGAGAACTGCGCCGAAAAAAACACCAACACGGCCTACTTTAATGCACCTGGGTGTAATGTTGCACCAAAATATAAAAAAATCGGAAAAGAAATGAGAAAACTTTCTTTAGGAAACACAGAAATTGAGAGCTGTCATAGAAGCCAACAAAAAAAGTTGAAACTTTGCTCGGAAGAAGCGGAAAAAAGACGTTTTTTAAAAGAAATCTTTTGACAACTGCATATTTACCAAGTGTTGCATATCATCAAAACACGAGAAATCAACTAAAAGAATATTTGGACATGATTTTGGGAAGAAAGTCAAAACAACGCTGTGATGGCGCCTAAACAAACACCTTGGAAATCAATCATTTACCAGCATTAATTTTTTTTAGGCCAGTATAATTTTTGTTGAAATAAGAAAGAATTACGGCCAATAAAGACTGGCCGTTCATATTATGCCAATTTCTATGAATTCTTCAGAGAATATGTACAGCTGTAAGTTGCGTGCTGGTACCAAGCGTTTGTATGCAGCCCAGCATGAGCTATAGTGGAATTGGTTTCCAAAAGACACCTGCAAGGTTTTTGTCAACCAGAGCAGCTTTCGAAAATCAGGACTAAATATTCGCCATCAAAATCCGATAACCCCCGTTGGATTGAAATTATTAGACTAAAAAACCATGACCTGGGCTTCTAGGGTGAAAGTAAGAGTAGGTCAAAACCACGAAGCCTGGAAGTTGTTGTTGAATCCATATACATGTAAGACCTGCAAAGCCAAGTTAGAGAAAAGAACCGAAATGATGTTTACGCAACCAATGTACATTTTACAATGTTTTGGTTAATATTCAACCATTGGTAAAAATCACAACTAACAAGTTTTGTATAGAGGTTAACGAATATTTGTGCTCTATGAGTAGACAACAAATCTTTTTTGGTTAAAAAAGTGTAAGAAAAACCAGATGTCGATTTCTAGTTACAATAGGTACTCTCAAAGTGGAGAAACTTAGCCAAGCTAAGACGATTGGTTTTTGCTTATAGTTGACGGAGACCTGAGTGGGCTGGCTGAACTTAAATTGTGGTAATGGCGCTTCATCTATTAGCTTTAATTTGACATGAACATGTATTGATGAGTAGGCATACATGCTGTTTTGTATCGGTCAAACAGGAAATTGGCGACTATCAGCCTCCGTCACTGAGTGGTAGGTTGCATCATGAGCACAACTGCTGTACGTAAAATTATGTTAAAATCAATTAAAAGGGATATTCCCCAAGACGTTGCATCATCTCTTGCATTGCTAGATAACTACTGACTGGCTATGTGAAAGCAAATGTAATATTCATGCAAATGGATCATGCACTTTCCCTTACTTTTCCCTGTATATTCCAGAGCTATATCCAATTCTCTTGACAATTCCAGATGTGGACCCTGTCTAAGGGTAAAAGCAGCGTAGAGCATGGAGCATGACATGGCCTTGAAATGCAGCGTTTCGATTGGTTTCCCGATGGCGAGAATTTCCCATTACCCAATCGAAACGCTGCATTTCAAGGCCATGCCATGCTCCATGCTATTAGCTGTTTTTACCCTAACCTATACAAGGCTGGACCTTACCAAATGCTGTTGTCTCATCACTTAAATTCCACTGGGACATTCTCAAATCAACTGTGATTCCAAGCTGCAATCTTCCCATAGTGAGGGGTCGCCCTGGCGCGTACGAGCTATTCAATTTGTATGAAATTTGGTCAGCGCTTGACCTTTTTAGCTTTTCAACACACATGCGTTAAAAAGCGGCGAACGTGAGGTTGAAGAGAGAGCAGGTTTACATGTGCTAAGAACGTGGCAATAAAACAAAAATTCGGTAATCAATGTTTCCCGAAATTACCACAAATTTTCTCATATTTATGACATTTTACAAAGGTTTTGATTTCAGCAAAGTGGGCTTCCTTCTACCTCCAACATTTTCGAAGGGCAGTGTTTCTCCAGCACTGTTTTAAAACGTCCTCAAATTTACCATATCGTTACATTATAAAAGAATTACGTGATACAACTTGTATCATGCTGACTTTATTCAAATTTGACGTCACTGCAATAATTCAACAAGTGGCTTCCACGTACATTTACAGAATTAAAATGACATTGGACGTAAAGGATATTTAACTCTAAAAATAGCCGAGTATTGGCAAATATCCTTTCTGCATGGTAATATACATTAACAAAATATGGACTAAGGTTCATGAATATTTCATTTATGTTCCAGTTCGAATTTCAACTAAAAACACAATGTGGTCACACATGCAAGACATATGGGATTAAACAGGATATTCGAGAATCAAATTGAAAAAAAATGATATAAAATTCTCTGCAATTATTATTATTATATTATTTGCAGAAGTTTTGAAAAAAAAACATTTTATTATGATATTATGATACCACGGAAATTAATGAAAGCATTTGTCTAGGACGAAATGCGTTAATGACTATATTCTTTTAAAAACGACCCCTCTGTTAATTCAAATGTCATCTCCAATCCGCATATTTTAATCAAGTTTATTATTATTGTAATATTTTGAAAATAAGAACCCAGCTTTTCAGCCTGCTTATTTTTAAAAGGGGGAGACCCCTGGTGAGGTTCTGATGCATTTTATGCTTAAATGTAGTCCGCCTGATTTCTCGCATTCAAACTTGAATGATGGAAGCCCGCCAGGCAAAAGGGGTTGCTTGAAAACCTTTCATAAAATTCATCGCAAATTCATTGTAAATTCAGCTAAATTTATTTATATTATATAAAAACAAGTTTTCGAGTCATTTTATATGAAGCAGCAGCAGCGCTTGGATGCAGTTTACTGCAATGGTTTTAGAAGGGTCTTGCTTCTGGGGGTGGAAACGCTATAGTAAGGAAAAGGGGGAAAAAGACATGGACAATATCAAATCAAGGGTGGAACACCTTTTCTTGATGAATTGTAATAGGAAAAAAGCATTCATGGTTCCAGATTTGAAAAAAAATACAACCATTTTCGTGTAATCTATGCCCTGTCTAAA
Organism: Xestoiulus laeticollis; assembly: GCA_034698905.1. NCBI lineage: Eukaryota > Metazoa > Arthropoda > Diplopoda > Julida > Julidae > Xestoiulus > Xestoiulus laeticollis. Next base: position 26,561 of record JAQGCC010000121.1, on the reverse strand, counting down.
GTATACATTTTACACTTAAATCCTGAGGCTAAGAAAAGTTAAGCTACTAATTTAAGGTTTTGGAACTTTATTCTTTGGCTATCACAAAACCATCTTAACATGTTTGTGCAATGTTATAAACACAATTTTTTAGTTCAAAAAAGCTATCTATTCCAAAAAACCAGTATTTAAACCTCTTAATAAAGGTGCATCCCCAACATTGTCATTCATGGCAGGTACACGTGTAGAAGCAATAATTTTAGCAGATGAGCCTTGTAACATTTCCTTTTTATTAGTAGGCCTATGGTTTGTGAAATGACCAGATACATGTACTTCTACAATGCCACCAATTGATCATACACAATAATGAATAATTAATTTTCTAGAATTATCCCTTGGGATCTAACAAGTCTAACATGTTGGTTAAACCAAACAGGATGAGAAAAAAAAAAAAAACACCTTTTTTAATTTTAACAAAACAAAAAAAAAATGCAATGAAATTTGTGCCAAGTATATTAGGGGTATATCATCTGCCAATTTTGACATTAACGACGTGTAAATTGGTTATATTTAGAGCAAACACGTTTGTCACGAGATCTGAAAGGGAAATGAAATCAATTTTATATCTGACAACGTGTTCATTTAAAATCAATTTTGCATTAGGTTAAACATGTAAATGCACGAGCATTTAAAAACATTCTAAATTCAACCAAAATCATTCCCAACCAATATGGAATAGCAACCAAGATTTAAGAAAAAGTCATGTTCCTCCATTAATGCATTGCTCCAGTAGGAAGTGCTCGATTAAAAATGCAACACTTTATGATCAGAAGTCCTTGGGTCTAGAACAGGGAACCTAGAACAGTCGATCATTATTTTCAGAACCACACTATAACCTCAAGTTCTCATCAACTTATCCTGATCAACCCATTTAAAATAGAAGATATTTACAGCACGCGAGTCCACCAATCATGGTGGTAATTCCTGATCATTTTTTTCAAAAATTAGAATAAATCCTACCGTGCAATAATAGATAAGCCAGAGTAACATTTGACAAGTGAACACATTAATTCTTCCGTAAACGATATCCTGTCATCACTACCAAGACTTGTTCAGTTCCCACCCTACATTTACATCAAAAATATCATACCGAGAAAATATTTTGTAAATATATTACGGAATGAACGTAAAATAATTTTTTCATCAAATTCAATAGAAATCAGTCAAAAATATGAGGTATTCAAGTGAAGACCTATTTTTAAAAATTCATGAACCCAAGATTCAAATTCCTGATAATATGTTAAGTTTTAGGAAGACATAAAAAAATCCTCAAAAATAAAAACCTCCCATTAACCTCGCTAGCTTGCACGCATAAGATTTTAAATAATAAATATTAATGCTAATAAATTTTAAAGGTTGTCCTGTCAGGAGGAAAGCTTAATCGTTTTATTATTTATAACTTATATATTGTGTTAGTTTTTCAAATTATTAACACAGAATTTGCGGAAGAGAACTAAAAAATGTTTGTATTTCGAATAATGTAAAAAATATTTGTATTGCATGCGGTTAGAGATCCCTAAATGGTTTTCAACCATCGATTCTATGTAAAACAAATACTTTACACCCTAAATTTATAAGACCAACATTTGTGAAATGTCATGTAGTAATAATGATATAACTTTTTTTGTGTGGACTGCCTGCATTTTGCAAAGTTTTTCTACAGCTATCAGATTGTATATAAAAGTGCGACTTGTTCTCCAGACATGGTCTCCATTGGTCAATGTTTTTTCCACCAAGTTCATGAGTCATTCTCATAAATTTTGTCCACTGTCGTGTTTTCATTGCTGAAAAGAGAGATCTTCGGCCTGCTTTATTTTTCTTCTGTATATTTGATGAAGGATTTATATATCGCAAATAATCCTTAGAATCAGTTCTTGTGTCAATAAATAGTTTTTGTCCACGGAATGAAATGCCTTTCCTTGCAGACAGCTAAATGGGAAACAGTATTGAATTCCAGAGAAAAACTAGTTAACTCGCAAAAAATGCTTTGGCAAACAGAATACTATAGTACAAGTTAAACGTTTCGAGAATCATGCAGCATTCAATATGACTTCAGTTGGCATGCTACAATCAAATTGATATCAAAGAAAACCTTATACACGCACTTTCAAATTTGTAACATATTTTCAAGGCTCATCTATGGCTTGAAAAAAGGTTCCCTGTCGATTTTGGGCGTTATTAGGTTCTACTGGTAGTTTCAAACTAAATTGATTGAATTTGATGCAAACATTTCTCAAATACATATTTTCTGCAAAAAAAAAAAAAAAGCTCAATTTCCTTTAGGTGCATTAACATTCAGCTTCAATGATAACAGACTCTGATTAGTGATGGCTGCCTGGTAAACGCAGGCTGGGGGTCAGTTGAAACGTTAATTCCAAAACCGATGGTGGTCTCGGTGCAAGCCTAATACGATTATCGAGTTCAGTGAATGTCTCCTTAAATTACTGTCAAATAAAATTTGCTAAAAAAAATATAAAAATGGATCCACTAGCAAGCCTATATCCGCAGGAAGTCGCTCCCCAAAAAACCCAAGTTGTCGCCAGAAAAAAAAAGCTGGACCAGAAAAAAAAAAACGCTTTTTATGATCTTGCTGCATGGGATGTTATGTATTTCGTGAATATTGCGAAGTGGATGCCTACTTTTTAGATTTTAAGAGCCTTACATAATGCGATGATAATTAGTCTTAAAATAAAACCAGATGGAGATAAAAGTGTAATTCAGTGAAGCATCAATTTGTATTTCTGGCTCCTTAAATTATCTAAATGTGAGTTCCTTAAATATTCTGCAGCAAATCTCAAGGACTTTACATTAAGAGTGGCGTACAAGGATGCCATCTAAGATGGGGGAGAAAATTTAATTTTAAGCACATATTTGAAGCTTGACAAGACCGCAAATTGCATGCATTAAGTCTGCAATAGCTGGTAATATAAGAACAGAACAGAAATTATAGGTCCATATCCTTTTTTATTTTCAACATTTTTGTTCATCTCAAATGTTAAATATTCGCCGCATTCGTCAGATGCTTAACAATCGGTACAAAATTAATGAGACTCGATATCGATTGAATGCATCTTGCCATGCATCACCAGTTTATAACTTGATTTCTGTAATAAATGAATTTTATAAACCTTGTTTCTTCATTTTTATTTTTACATTTTATAAGATGCAAGCTTAATTTTAAATTGATTATTTCAAAAGTTGCGCTCACGATGCGAAACTTAGCCACTTTTTAGCCAAATTCGGCTAAGTTTGTAGTGACGGAGGCAGAGAGGAGCAAATTAACTGTTTGACCGACACAAAACAACATGTCCGCATACCCATCACATTACATGTAAAAATAAAGCTAAATTGCGCTTTTGAAACAATCATTGATGGCAAATATAATATCGACAAGCTCGGCTAGCCCACTCAAGCCTCCGTCAACTAAGCAGAAATTGGTCTTAGTCTGGCTAGGCTTTTTGATAAAATATAATTCTGAATTTTTTGATCGAAAATGTTTCGTTATTTCATTGTCATTATACAATATACATTGTAATTGTAGTTATTCCATAGTAATCAAAATGGCAAGTATAAATTTTAAATAATGTACAAGTACAAGTAGCCTATATTAAAAAAGCAACTAAATGCAATTTATTAATATAGACACTTTCTTTAACATGGTGGAAATTTTCCTTTGAGAATCCCAAAATGTTTCCTATAGTGATATTAATGCCATTTCAAATAACTTAATGTATTTTCAATTCGGACACTGGAGAGACAGGTGAAAAATCAACAAAACCACAAAATTCGAAACTCGGTCGTGAATTGTAAGCAATTTTGCCTTCACAACATGTAGTCGAAAACTAAACAATACCGTCGTTCCAAATATGTAGGTTGAGCCAAGCCTATTGGGAACAGTTGATCACGTTTTCGCCGTGAAATAAAATGGACAATTGACAAACAGAAAGTTAATTAATTATCGAAATAATATATAGAACGATCAAGGTCAAGCTGTCGAGTGACGAATTTCAATTTATGATAACAGCCTTATTTCAAGATTAGAAAAATTAATTACTATCATTTTGAAAAATTGTAATTAAATCTACATTGATTGACATCGATCTGGTTGGGCGATTGGAGTTTCCAAGGATAATGCACATGAAGCAATAAAATAAAGCAGACACTAAAAAAATGTAATGTAAATCAAAAATATCACGCCAGAAATCCAAAAAAAAGCACCATCCATAACAACTGCACCTGCTTTTGCAACATCGCAATTACATATTTCATTACCTGTACCTATTTCTGGAGGGTCGAGTGAGAAGGTTTAATTACGTCATATTCATCTATACGTGATTCACTTTGCGACCATAATACAGAGTTTATCATACTTTAACTTTATTAACCAACCATTAAAATCAATCAAAACATGAATCCTATCACAAAATAAGATGTTTTATATATCTGACCTGTGACATCGAGTTGCTGTTCTTTATAACCAGAATCATTTTATATTTTTTTTTGGGGGGGGGGGGATGGGGTGGAAATTGTTATACTGAGCGGTTAGGTATAAGGAGCGTTTGTTATACTGATAGGCTATATACATTATATAATACATCAGAGGTATAGTCATTTTGGTCTGGACCAGCCAATCTGTTCGTTATATCGAGAGCCGACTGTATAATCGGAGTATTTGGTGCACGAATTAATTTGAACCATTACTACCTACGGAAATTGGCAACACCGCTAATAAACTCACTTACATAAAAATTGAAGTAATTTTTTTTCCCATCTAAGATACAGAATGATTAATTGATGGAAGGATTTCACAAAAAATAGATCGTATTAGTGTCTTTGATGTTTTTGCTTATATACAGCTATAGCACATGTATACATGTACGTTGCAAGGCAGTCGAAATATTGGTTTATTTTGCTTCTCCACGCACTAGATGGCGTTAGATCCGTCTGTAGAGAGCATGGCAAAGTTATTGTCATATCATAAGGTATGTTCATGAACTTTTATCTGCATTAGGACAAATTTTTGGTTACGGAGGCCAACACTCACATCGATATGAGTGATCTGCAGGTTTTCACTAGAAATGCTATTTTATAATTGGAGCCAGTTATTAAAGGAGGCGTGTTTACCCGTTCAAAAAAACAAGACACATCAGCAGCGTAACCTGTCAGCTCTGGGTTTCCGTAAAATTGTCTGAAATATATTTCATCTAATGCTAGATATTGCAATGAAATATACCAATTTAACAATTAAAATACAGCAAATTTCTGAACTATACAGTAAATTACCATAACATGCCCATATTTTGTTATTAGCATCAGACGTTTGGTTCTCGTCGCAATTAGGCTACATGTATTTCTATATGAAAATGTGTACATGAATACTATGATTAAGGGCATAAACAGCAAACACGTAAAGCTTTTTTTTTTCAAAAATAAATCTAGTTTTTTACCTATAAATCTAACAATATTATTAAATATTATATATTCAAGATGAATGGTAAACAAGGTGCTGTGTATATCGTAAACATCCATACACGTATATTCAAAGCTTTCGAACATCAAAACCTTGTTAATATATCAATGATTATATGGTTAGAGTGCAACAATCCAAATACTTCTATATAATGAGGTAATTTAGGATCATGTGTCGTCCACAGTTATGAGCATTTGGTGGTGGTTATTAAATAGGTTTTTTTTCTAGTATTGAATTTTTAAATATATCAGACAGCGAAAGAATGGGCAAATAGTTGTACAACATTTGCTAAAAGAATATTCCCATAGTTTCAAAATAACCATATCTATCCGTGTTAAAAAAAACTGCAAAATAAATAAAACTTCAGACATAAACAGGAGACCTGAAGAAAGTAAATCGCAAAGAGGGCGGATTCATGCACCCTTTGATATCAAAATGCCATGCAAGTTTCAAGTTAAACTAGGTTTTAAAGAAAATAAAGTGTCTGTATACATAGCATCATATGTAAGTTTATAAAATCTAGCAAACTGATAAAAAGAACCCTTCCACAATAAACTCATTTCCTATATGGGATATTATATTTCTATATGCATATAACGCACGTCAATGTAACTCGAAAAACAGCAATGTCCACATTCTTATCGAAATCAAACAAGACGTCTTAAAAAATAACTTCCATACAGAAAAGGCGTAAAAGAGATAAAGGGGGAAAGAAACGAAAAATAAAATCTATACTGGCGATAAAGGCATGTTTCCTATATACTTGGGAAGGGTTGAGGAGTGGGAAAGAACCCTTTATTTCAGCTTTTTGCACATTTCTAAAAAAAAAACATTTCAATGTTTTAAGATGAAATGAGCATTTCTTGCTAAAAAAAAAAGAACTATGCAACTATACACACTTTACATGTTTTTCCCCTAAATCAACATTCGTGCATTATTAAGCCAGTATGTGTAAGTATTTCAAATATTTGCTTTGTCTTACAAGTACAATTGCCAACAATTTGCAAGAAATTCGGTAGATAAAAATATTTCCGTGCAATAGTCACGTGTATGATTTGGAAAAACTTTCACGACAGTTTATGCCGTCTTGTTTTTAATATATAGGATCCTTCAACTATATATTTTGATCGTTGAGCAGCTTTTCATTGCCAAATATAAATAGTTTGCAAAGCGTGCATAGCTACTTTATTGCACAAGCCCTATACTCTCATTTTTATTTGTTTGTTTGTTTGTTGTAATTTCTAAATCTATCTAAGGGGCAGAAAAAAGTAATTTGTGTTGTGAAATAACCTGCATGGGAAATAAAAGAATACTATATGCATTCAACAACTGAAGCTGAATATGGATGTATGTTTTACATTCTCATGCTAGGGCTTTTTGGTAAAATTTAATTTTGAAAAACAAAATTACCTGCATTTTAAATCCAGTTCTGCAAAATTAAGGTAAATTAAGGTGAAACATTTTTTTAAAGAAAAAATATAATTTAGTGTGAGAATTTAACATGAGTTCTGATATTCAGCTATTATATGGTTCTTATGTAAAAATATGGGGGGAAAGGATATTCCGTGAATAGCTAAGTATTTTATGTTCAAGATATTTTTAAATGACTGCCCCGATGTTTTGCCAATAAGAAACAATATAGACAATTTCGAAGAGAAATGAACTTCACGGATGTTTAGATCAAATAATTGTGCATCTATAATTTAATAACGATCATGCGACCTTTTAATGCCAACTAATTGAGATGACTGATCTGGGTTCTTTAAAAATTTATATGGCCCTTGCATGCATATAGACTACGTAAGATTATAATGTACAATGTATATCGCGCACAAATTTGATGGGGGAAATTTGCTTTAGGCCATTTATAACTGCATGGAAACCAGAAATTCATTTTCTGAATACAAAAATTCTTTTAAGAAGGGGAAAGAAGCATCGACCCTTTTCAGATTTTTTGTAGCAACTTTTCATTTTTAATTTTTTTGGAGAAACATAAAAAATACAAAAAAATTCGAGGGTATGTACAAAATTGCACTTTTAGCAAACTTCACAAACTATGCCCATATTTTTAAACAGCGAATATCTCATTCGTTGTGTTATACACATTAAGTTTCAAAAATAGGTACTTTATAACAAGTTTACCCTGAGTTATCAATAAAGTACTTCTGGAAACAGGCAACACATCTGTAAAAGTATTGGAAAACAGTATAAGCCTACTACACGTATAAGAAGTATTGCAATCCCTTTTCGTGTATTGTTAATTGTTGATAAAATACATCTAGGTCGTTCTGAAAATTTAGATAGAAAATGGGCAAAGTTCTCGAAACAATTGAAGTGCAAACAACTATGCAGATAATGCAGAATATAGCCCAAGTCAAAACGAAATTAAGGAAAATTAACCTACTAGTACACACTATTCTTAAAACTGGGGAATTCGCAATTCACAAAGAACTGAAGTTAGTTTAATGTCAAACTATTCATGTAACAATGCATGAATGCGTCATCTGTCGCCAAAACAATCGTTTTTTTACTTGTTCCGAAGAAACGTAAATATTCATTATCCTAATTTGTTTCCCTATGCATAATTCAAACGTACCATAGTTAAACTAATTCAAACGAATAGAAACATTGAAATGTAAATCATATATTTCTGACCTATACGAAATTATGACAGAAAACAAGACAATGTCGCATAAATAAATTGCTCAAATATTCATTTTAGACATTCGGCCCTCGTAACTATAGGCTATCAAATATTTAGTTCATTCGATAATTGTATGGCTATGTTCGCATATACTGTACATGATACATATTTAAAGATATCGGCCAAGGCATTCTGCTGCTATATTTTACATGCTTAAGCATCACATTTTGGAATAAAAATGAGGGAAACTACATGTCGCAGCTTTTTTATTAGCCCAGCGACTCGTAAACACGCTTAGTATTTTCCTAATACTCCCATCACATTTTTCCACATTTTGGCAAAATGCAAACCGTCCCACGCTCTGCATATTTTCATCTTTCACCAAAACTACTATAGCCTATATACAACGCCAGTTCATATTCAACGGCCTCCTGTGTGTAAATTCAGCGCAGTCAGTGCTGCCACCTAGCCGTGCATTTTGTCCCCATATCTATCCCAGATCTTGCTGGGTCGTTTGCAATAATTCGTGTAGTGTGAGGCGAGCCAACAATTTATCTGAGTACCAAATGCAATTATCAACACCTTCGACCCCTCTCTAATGGTCCTGTATTTTACAAAGCTTCGATTTTCATTTTTTTAAAAATTTGAATAAGTTGTTGGGTAACATGAGTACTGAATCCATTCTCCACCATGCAGTCTTATGTACATCTTAAAACAGCGACCGTGTTTTGGAAAGTTGGGTTTTAATTGAATTATTACTGATTGCAAATAAGTATATATATATAAGGATATAGATAAGTATATCCGATAATAAATTTCTCAAGCATGTCAACTTGGGAAATAATTTCTTAGTTTTGGGGTTAAGACCAAAGCATATTTTACTTAATTAAGAGCCTTCATACAGAGTTGTGCAAACAAAATGGTTTAAGGTGTATAAAAAAAGTTCAGGGTACACACGCTAAAATTTGCTTGATATATACAAATGCAAAGCTCGATAGGCTTAAACTTAGCAGAAATCTCGTATTATCCAAAATAAAAAGATAATCAAGCATTCAAAACATGCATATGTTATCCGGCTTCGATAAGATATATTTGCTAGAAATGCAAAAAAATGAACTACGGATCACATATCGATTTTCAAATATGCGAGAGAAGAAAAAAAAATGGGTACAATTTTCAGCAATTTGGGTCGATTAAGCAGGCTGAAAACGTCTATCTACATTATCTAGGCTTGTAATATAGGAAACTTCGGCGCAATGAACAATGTCCCTAATATAAATTTATTTATAATAAAATTTCCGAGCAGTATAGATATTTTATTAGAACACGTATACGATATATACTGTATGTATATATATCTCCATATTCGCGCATGCCAAATTATAGGAAGCTTTTTAAAAAAAATCTGGCTATCAGTTTTAAATTATAAGCTATATAGGATATATATATACCTCATGATGCATGTATATACATTATATATACATGCATCACGAGGTGCCATAGATTTATGTGCAAACTGCGATCTTGTAACCCCTTATTGGGAGATAATTTCTTAGTAATGGGGAATCCAAATAATTTTATATGGACTCCTTGAACAAATGCATGTTAAGACATTGTATACAAATAAATTATATTTAGCACGTAGGCCTAAACTTTATTCTGATATTTAACTAGGGTACATGGCAGTACAACATGTGTACATGTATACTGTAGTATACACAAGCTACTGCATGTATAGAGAGAAAAACTTTTGGAAATAAGCCTTTAGTATACATTTATTCTCGATTTACAAGTAAACCATTCGCGTTCGCCGAAATCATATTTTCAGGCTTATTTTTCAATCAGATTACATGCTAACGGAAGGCGAAAAAGTTTGCTTCAAACAGATAGCCAATGGCTGCTTACAAAGAATTAAAAAGGGGAAATTTTAGTGAAAAATATTAAAATCGTGGAAGCACCATCTTAATGCATGCAGTGCGGAAAGTATATTGTGCAAGGAGTTGAACAATTAAGACCCTTCCAGTTCTGATACCTAATGCGTTAATTGCGTTGTTCAAAAACCCAGTATGCCTACATCGCATCGACACATTGATGGTGATGGTCATCAAAGGTCATCAACTATAAAGGTCAACGCAACATATCATGCTTGCAAGTGAAAGTGCAAGTGAAATTATTCAGCAAATAATGTGGTCACAAAATTATTTTTTGTTTCGTCTGAAACTGAACTTTAAAAGAAATGCTGCAGTGAAATGGCAAAAAATACCAACTTATTGGAAGCAGTTTTTTTTAACAAATTTACTTTATAAATCTGCTTCCAAAAAAAAAAAAACACTGCACGATTTGGTTTACCCATGTTAAAAGCTATAAAAAAGTCATCGTGACCCACCTTTAAATTTGCGCATAAATAATATTATAAATTCTTTGTAACAATCTGAACGGTTTAAACACGTCTATAGACAGGCAGGTACATTTACATGAAATTCATATATAACCCTAAACAAAATGTAATCCATGGACGAACCGTATACCATTGCAATTGCTATATGTCCCATTTCCGTGTACAAATGGGATTTTCAACGTGTTTTTTTAACCCATGCACAAATTAACGTTTGGGACCAATGACTCGATATCCATGGTTAACGTCCCTTAATGCTTATCAATTAAAACACGCAGTTACCGGTCAATTCGATATGTACCCCTACAATCGATCGTAAAATTCACATGGGACCATAATGCGGAAAAGACCTGCAGAAAGGATTGCAAAACCAGAAAATCCAGCAATGTTTAAACTAATGGTGCAGCTGTACATATATACACAACGATAAATAGGAAGTTAATGAAAACTGTCCCAACCTGGCGGGGAGTGTCACATCTCATCACGGGCATTTCTCTTCACGGGCATCTGAGAGGAACCGAAAGTCGAGCACAAAGTTGGGACCCTGGGATTCGTTCCCCGAGGGTAACACCGGCAAAAGCAGCTGACATTGACCGAAGTTTCGGAGCGAACCAACACGTCCAAGAATCCGCGCGTTCTATTACAGTGTTCTTTTCTATTTCAGTGTTGGAGAACAGGCAATGCAAAAAAACAGAAGAACGGCGTTATCGAAATTTATCCCATATTTCTGAATTGTCGAAACGTAGCAAAATCCGTTTCATTATCCTCAAAGAATGAATCGGAGAACACCTGATCCCCCGGGCACGTGCAAAAATAAAAACGCTCTATCACAGGTCCGTAATACGGCAACAACTTATTCCCGCAGCGTTCCGATAACACTGCTCTTCTTCTTCGGACAGTCCCAGAACGATGATGCTAAAACAGCAATTGTTAACGAAGAATTCGTTGAAAATTTCAAACGCTGTTCCAGGCTGCATCTCTCCAAGGGCAAAATCCAGCGAAATCCAGAACACTAGAAATGGGTTGCAGAAAAAGTGAGCGCGACGCTGGACGTCCTACGGAGACCACGCTCGCCTTCACACTGAGAGGAACGGCCGCCGGTGCAAGCGGCTGCAAAACCGAGCTCTGAACGGGGAAGCGGCTATATCGAAGCGCAGGGAGGGGAACAAGCCGCTCTCGCTTCGATACAAAACCGACCCCGTTCAACGCCCAATACACCAACAAAACTTTGCTTTTTCTTCTGCTCGTCGGCTATACGCCTGCCGAAAAGGGTATCGCGGTTTCGGCTCGTTTTTCGCCTTTTAATTCCAACTCACGACCGTGGTTTAGGCGAGTTTTAAGCGGCAAATAGCTGGAAGCACAAGGACCGTTAAAACTTATATTTCCGAGCTTCTTTTTTTGCAAACGTTCAGGGTTTATTTAATAAAAATACTTTGTTTGGATATTGGGATCATTTGGCCCAAGTAATGAATGGGGCAGATTAAACTCATTATGATCACATGCAGGTAGCACTCAATATTGGTCAATTGTAGGCAAAACGCATTTTTCATTATTGGCACAATATTGCTATGTTAACATTTTGCCATAATTGCCAATGTATTGATTACTATCAACCTATATTGGACCTATATTGGAATAGATTTGGACCCAATATTGGTCCTCTCTTGTTATCAATATGTAACTGAACCAATAATGGCAAATAAATTGGGCCATAATAGGCCCGCTATTGAATGCAAAATAAGAGCCCAATATTGGCCCAGTATTGCCTAGTAAGCTTGGGCCATTTATCGGTCAAATATAGGTTTTATTGGTCAATTGTTGCCAATAAATTGTAGCCTATAAAGCTACTTGGGATGTATCATCGATATTTGCCTGTCAATAAAGTTTGCTTCACCTATACGTGATGCCCATTTGACTAAATTTAGTCAAATGTGATAGCCATAATCAATTAAATAACGATTAATACATGTATGACCATATATAACGTTATCATCTATAAAGTTGTAACGGTTAAGTCCGTAAAACTCAAGATTTTCGAGTTTTTGTGCTATCATATCAGCTGATTGACATTTCATAAGGACCAAATGGAATGGAACAGATACTGTACATGTACATAGTTATTGTTGGACCCAGATATGACCCCGTGATCCGGAATGCACTGCGTGTTGCCCGTCATGTTCAGATCAGCTGACCGGCACTTAGGGGCCAATTACCTTTCCTCTACCGGAAAAAGTGTCATGCTGGGTATATGACCATATCAGAACTTGGCAGCATCTGGCATGTGTATGAGGTAATGTCAAAGCAGGTGAAACAATACATTGTAGATTTCAGATATGACCACAAGTACCATACTGGCAAGCTAGTTAAGTCCGTGTATATATTTTCCACCCGGGTTAAAATCCTCATTAGAAAATGATGTACATGTACATGTACAATAAGTTGCAAACTAAATAGCCCGCAGCTAGTTTTAGCAAGTAAGGATAAAATTAAGGATAGTCCTTAATTATGCTCTATTGAGTTGCGATCATTTTGCACGAAAGAAGGACATTGGGAATACATAAGTTTTCAGTTTGCATTTTAGCATGTTTGTGAACTGCATGGAAGAGAAGTTCCTTGGGACCTTATACAGTATATACACATAAACACTTAAAAAGTTATCCCCAATAATTTTTTTTACTATCCTAACCTTTCAACAATTTTGTTTTAATCTCACAATTCTTTGATGGGTCAGCTCATTAGACATATGTAAAACAAACTTTTAATGATCGGCTTTGCATGCTAAATCCCGTTTAATTTAAATGTTAATTTAACTGGTTTTTAAAGTGGTAAATTGGCAATCGCTGATTAAACAAATTTGATAGTCAAATATTGTTATTTTGAGCAAAGTGTCGACCAACCCATACTCGGCGCCAATATATTTACCGAAAGATGGGTTGGTATATATTGCGTATATATACAGCAGATCCATTATCCAATTACTAGAAAGTGCAATCTGAAGTTCCAACAATTTGATTACAAACCTTTAATTTTCAAAAATCTATTTTTATCCATCTGACCCATAGGGCCACAAAGTATTTGTAATCATTTTAAATCCTCTAAATCAAATGGTCCTTTTCTGCCCTATAAACCCGTTCTTACAGCCAACCTCCCATAAAGAATCTTTCCAGAGTATACCTATATATATATACAGTATCTCTGATAGCGAGTATAAATACAGAGTTTTGATTTATGTACAATGTACAGAAGTGTGCAGATTTGAAATTCTTAAATTAGATCAGCCTGGCTCCAACAAATCTTTTGACACTGAAACGGATTATGAGTTATGACCGATAATATTTTAATATTTACCCTTTCGAGCTAAATCTCTCTATCTAGTATCTTCTGATATATTGGCTAATGACCTTTCGGGCTGGTAGCACGCACCCTTACACGGCACATCTAGATTTGTTTGTGCAGCTTATTTTCAACCTACACGGCGTTTATACCGTATAAACTGCAATCATTTTTAATTTTCGCAGAATCCACACCTGAGCAGGAGAAGAGTAATGAAAATCTACAGCACGTCCCCCTCGTTTTCCCTATGGGGCAAAAATCCACACCGGTGAACTCTTCAGACTATTTATACATCTTTCGCGCTGCTATTTATAACGACGATAGGAGGCGCTGTCTGCTCGTATAAACGACAGGAAAAACGAGAGCCACATTGAATACAAAGTAGCCAATTACCATCAGAAAAGGAGCCAGTTAAGAAAATTCAACTGGGTGCCCAAATACATCTCGCGCATTAGACAAATAGGAATGGGTGACACAAAAACATACATTTTTCCTATCCAAACACATGCATTTGTATTAATTTGTCACGTGTCTACATAAATTATGAGTATTTTAGCCCTTTGTGCTTATGAAAAATCTTAAAAGCTAAAAAGACAGTAGCCAATATAAATGTTTTTTTGAAAATTAGTGGAGATTCTCATATCTTGTATAAAGTGGATGAAATGAAATTCGGATAAATTTACAGAAGTTTAGAGCGGACAGCATACGCACTATCAAAATCCTTTCTGATGTGTCGTGTTGTGTTGGACGCGTAAACACGCCTTCTTTGTCAAGTTAAACCAATTAGAAAACAGCATTTTGAGTGAAATCATGCGGATAACTCATATACGGATGCATATTGTGTTGGCCAAACAAGAACCTGGTCCGCAACCAGGAATTTGTCCGAATACAGTCAAGAAAGAAACCTTGAACGGACCTAATTTAACCTTAACTTCTAATATTGAACCTAATATTTTTTCTTGAATTTTACAATTTTCTAGTGTTTTTGTTTTTAATAATAACCAATTGGCAAGAAATCAAATGGGTCTCCCGTTTATTTAATCAAAATTTCGACTAAAGAATTCATAACGGTATCTATAGAAATTACATATGGAATGCCACTCTTGTTTGCGTATTTAAAAGTATTAGGTGTGCTCACGTTACTAATCTTAGCGCTTATTAATTTATCCACATTCGGATAAGTTTGTAGATATGGAGCGTGAGAGAAGCAAATTTCCTGTTTGACCGACACAACACATTAAACATGTCTGCCAACCCATCATTACAAACTAAAGCTAATAGATAAAGCGCCATTACAACAAAAGCATTGGCTCCAAAATACAGCCCACTCAAGCCTTCGTCAACTTATCTAAAACTTATCTTATCGTGGATAACATCAGTAACGAGAACACCAACTATTGTAATAAATTCAACAAAAATATCAGATCCCTAGCGGAAAATTTATTTTGAATGTTGGAAATTTGGTTTCACGATTAAAATAATTTCTGAAAACAACTGCATGTGCATTAGCAGTACATGTACATTTTTTTATAATAGACGGAGCAATCGATAATAAAATGTATCGATTTAAAAATATTTTAATCCAGGTAAGCTCGAGGTGGATGGCCAATTTCCGTTATTTTATTTGCATATAAGGTAAAGTACTGGAATGAACTTTACGAACTGCAGTGTAAGCTTACTGGATGAACTGACTTCGTGCTGCATTGAAAGAATAATAGTAACCCACCCTAAATTATAAAAAAAAATCATCCAAAAAGAACTCAGTGACCCTTCCTGGCAGTGAAAGTGATATTGAAATCCAGCAATTCAAATGAGAGTGTCGACCGTGAACCATTCCCCCATTGGCTGGTGTCCCCCAGCTGTCGTCTATGGCAGGTGGTAAGCAGCGCCTCCGCCACAATGGGGATTATTTTATTTGAAAATAATAATAATAGTCGTAATTTTTTAACAATATTTTAGCCACTATTTCCCCAACTGTATGAAAATGATAGGATGAAGACAGCATGGTTATTGCCATGCTTTGTCAAGTGCCAATGCCTTCATATTTTTTCCACACTTATTATTTTTCATTATCATTTAATGAATAATTGTAAAAAACACATTGAAAAATAAATGGGAATAAAAATGAAAAAAAATGTGCATCGCATGTTATTCTCTCCTTTGTCTAATTCGCCAAAATAACGAACATTTCTAAAATCAATATTAAAAATACTCAAAATTAAATAATTTGGTTATCAAATGTGATAACTTTTTTTAAAAAGCTTCAAAACACTTATCAGTTTTTCTTCCCCCGTTGTAATTAATATACATGTATATTAAATAGAATTGCATGCACTTTGCTTGAAAATACAATTGTAAGCAGTTCAATTCCTTACCCTGCAGTCAGCATGTATAGTATGCCATGTGGCAGGGGGTAAAGAGCCAGATTTTTTAAGGTGAACTATACGGTAATGTGACAAATTTAAATTCATTCACAGGATTTTAGATAACAATTCTTTAACTCACATTTCCAACTTGGGATACGTTTAAAAAACTGTGTTGCTTATTGGACGGAACATGGTATTTAATCTGAAATATAAATAAAAAAAACATGATAATAAGTTCTTCCGCCATTGATAAAATGAAATCGTGATATCACGCCCTAGTAAAGAAAATTTGAAACAATTATGCTCCCAATATTTTAAGAATAACAAATGCTTGCTTTGCAACCATTTTTTGAGTTTCTACATGTATACATGTATATATCATTTCATTCAATTCCTATACTAGCAAAAAAATTTCATCTCACGATGTACGTTTTCAAATTCTGTGTCTTCTGGAGAGTTTATGACAAATTTGATGAAACTCAAATTAACGCTATAAGCTATGATTATTAAGCAAATAATTACGTTGTATTCGAAGCTAATTTTAAACTTTATGCAAATAATCGTATTTGTGTTACCGAAAACAAAATATTATTTTCTACGTCTGATTAATTTTCTGGAAAAACAATATTTGGAAAATGAAAGAAATGATGGTATTGTAATACAAAATACATCTACGAATCCAGTCGTCCTTTATTTATTTATGTTAATTAAGGTAAAAACAAGTTAGTATTATAATTGATACTAGCATGCGCTATATAAATATATGATATGAACAGCACTTCCGCTATGAATCGAGACTATACATGTACATGTATATGTGCAAAAATGTTATCACTCAGCATTTACTTGTATATGTGCATTTATTTCAAAAAATGATACATACATTCTGGTTCGAATATGGACTTAAAATTTACTTTAGCAACCATATTTTGATCATACATATACATATTGCATGTACATGTATATATAGCGTGTGCCATCCTTGTACATGTACCAATTAAAATCTTTACCTTCTAATATGTTGGAAATGTGTGTATATGCAATCAGTATTATGCCACTTACAACACCTGATATTTTCCCACAAAGTTGGTTGATGTTTTTCTGTTTGCAGCGAAAGGTTTGACCAGTGCAAAAGATATTCTGACAAATCTCATTGTATAGGCCCCATTGCGTGCTTATGAGATTATAGAAGATCCTATTGTTATCCCAATTGAAAATTATAAATCTTCTTGAGTATATTCTTATTAGAGTCAGATATCATTAAACACTCATAGAATAATGTTATTATTAAGGGACTTAAGCCATTCAGTCAATACCTTTAACATTGAGGTCTTATTTGATCCCACAGGGTTCCCCCACGAAATAAATTTTCAACTTCCCTGACTTTTCCAGATTTGGAAAATAATTTCCCTGACCAAAAAAACAGGGAAGAGCACCAAATGGTGTGTAGATGCGAGAAAAGATAGTGTTGTATGTGCCTTTTGAAGGACAGCCCTACTTGAAATAATAGTTATTTTTGGAAACAATTATCACTTGCTAATTGTTTTAGCTATACTAATGCAGTTTGTCACATTTTTGGTAGAAGCAAGTAATGTGGGATGCCACAGAAGGACTTGTGTTTCAGAGAACCATGCTGAATTTCCCTTACTTTATCCAAATAATATTGATTTCCCTGACTATTCCAGGTTTTCCAGGTCTGGGGGAACCCTGTCCATTGCTTGTCCAACTAGTTTCCATGATCTCATTATTCTCATAGTTTTTCTCTATGAGACCAGCTTGAGCTTTTTCATTGGGAAGTCAAATGTACATGTGCATGCATATTGATACGAATAATTAATTTCATTCAAAATGACCAGGCCTTAGCAGCAGCCGATTGACCTCTAAGGGCCAGTTGCACCAACTGAGGTGAAAATTAAGGTTTACTAACCTCGGGTTAAAATATAACTCCTGGTTAACCTCCAGGTTAGCTGTATGTGTTGCACCAATTAACCCTTGATAAAACAACCCAGGGTTATAGCACCCATGTTCCAACATGCAGAAAACAAAATGGCCGCCATATAATTCTAGAATATTAACCTGAGGTTAACCCTGCCTACTCGCTGGGTTAACCTTTCGCTAAATTCTTCCCTAACCCACGCTTGTGCAATGCAATGGTGGGTTAACCTAATGTTACCAGAAGGTTAACCCTAGGTTATTTTTAACCTCTGTTGGTGCAACCGGCCCTTAATGTGGCATTACCTTGCAAGAGGCCCGCAAAATAAGAATATAATACATGTAGGTACATTCAAGGTAAAAAAATTAGCCAGGCTAAGCTACGTTTATGCTTAGTTGATGGAGGTTTGTGTGCATGGGCTGGCCGAGGTTTGGCGCTTCATCTAACTTCTTAGTGACGAAGGCTCCTCTCAGCCTCCGTCACTACCGAATTTATCTATGGGCTAAGTTTCACAACGTGAGCATAACTAATACAGAATATTCCAGAATAGTGCTTGATTGCCACTAATAATGTACAGAACATAATGTGGACAATAGCAAGTTTTGACAAAGGACAATTTTAAACTTAAAGGCAGGTCTAATTTAGTGTATCCTACACAATCATGAAGAATACATAACCAGCATGCACTCATATGCAATGGTGTCCCGGCACACTCAAGAGGTACTGTGGCTGGCGGCCAATTAGAAAAGCACGAATAAAAAAAAAGTTGCGCGCCATTCCACCATCCCTCACCAGAGACCAGTGCAGGATAGCTCCATTCTTCATTTCTGTCACTCAGGAATTTAATTGCGATGATGTTACGAGATAATTACATTGGACTATGGCGCTTTTAGCAACTCCAAACACAACCTCCAAAAAAAAAAAAGGAAAAAATAATTTCACCGCACAACAATGTGTCGCCCTGTTCACCGTAACAAAAACAACAAGAGCGACAAAGACATTGTAACGGATTCCAGTTGACTTTCTAAAAGTCAGGCAGCCAGAAATAGCCACCGACAAGAACACATCTTTGCGTGATGGATCGATCGCATAAACCGATGTGTTCAAAGGGGTAGAAATTCCAGCTCCGATGAAGAACAACTTGTGTCATTCAGTTGAACGAAGCCGCCATCTACCGGCTGTCACCAGTTGTTATCCGCGACCTATGCAATGGCCGAATGCCATGTCTCTACAGGCCTTTCTGTAGACATTTTTTTGCAAATTCTTCAGAGGTGTAGACAATGTTTTTCTTCAGTCAGTATCAAAACTGATGGTAGTTTTTAAAACTAAGCTATGCCCTGACTTCTTTGCACTGACATGTTTCGTTTAACTTCCTCTAGGGACTGCATGAATATATAGCTTTATTCCAGTATATTACACCATGCTGGCTTTTTTAGCCTTAGCCAAGAATTTCCAACATGGCCGTGATCATTTACTGCTAGATAAAAGAGCGCGGCCATGTTGGAAATATCTATTGAAAAAATCTTTATATGATACGCATTGCTAATGAGATTATATAGAACATCTCATTATATAGATTTGCTCGCGATGAGCAATTGATCGCTTATTTATAGCCAGATTTGGCTAAGTTCGCAGTGACGAAGGCTAAGAGCAAATTTCCTGTTTGACCGAATCAACACAACCAGTACACTCTACGGGTATAAACTGCGTAGAGCATAGAATATATCATGGAGCATGACATGGCCGTGAAATGCAGCGTTTCGATTGTGCAATTTGAAATTCCCGCCATCGGGAAACAAATCGAAACTCTTCATTTCAAGACCATGCCATGCTCCATGCTATTCCATGCTCTACGCTGTTTTTACCCTTAAGTTAATTCCGTCAACTACACGTGTATATATAAGCAAAATCGTATTTTAACGTGGCTACAGCCACGATTTTTTTTTGTCTTTTGGAGTGTGTTCTTATGACAGGGGACTCGTGCCAATGAGTCCCACAGATTTAAATCACATTCGGTCCCATTGCTTGATTCACTTAATACAAGTAAATATCACTATAGTCTCGATCATTAGTAAGTTGCATAATACCTAACCGCATGTGCTTTTTCACTAGAAGTATACATGCAAAGGCCCAAACCATAAAAGTGTGCTAAACAACTCACATGATATATACGGTATTGCTTATACGTATATTGCGCGTGCATGATTCTATAATTGTGACCATAGATAAAATACGCGATGTCATGCAAGCAACAGAAATTACCATTGTCGGTGACATCATACACTTTGTGAACATGTAGCAAAGAAGGAAACTCGCATCAATATGTGGCGTGGGCAAATGCCAAATCCTATCTAATGGTTATCTGTTCATAAGGACAAAACATTTGGTGACTCAACTTATATTGCAAAAATAAATAAAAATTCGTTTTAGGATAAGTTGCATACTACTTCCAATTTCGATTTTGATGTTTGCAGTGTATTGGAAAAGAACACTGCAATACAAGACTGCCTTTGAGACTAAAAAGTTAAATTCCCTATAGACGGGATCCTATATCTAATGGTTATCTGTTCATAAGGACAAAACATTCGGTGACTCAACTTATATTGTAAAAATAAATAAAAATTCGTTTTAGGTTAAGTTGCAGCCTATACTTCCCAATTTCGATTTTGATGGTGCAGTGAATTGGAAACATATAGACATACATAGACTGCCTTTGAGACTAAAAATTTAAATTCCCTATATACTGGATCTTTCACAGGAGTTACAATTTCTTAATAAACGACCTTAACAGCATGACCAAAACGATCACATTCTATAACTAGATGGCAAAAAACCTTTTCGCAAAAATGCATCTATCCGAAGCAAATATGCCTGTATTGCTCGAGCATAAAAACGTCACATGCGTATATGCTGGCGCTCTTAAAGTTCATTTAAACTGATTGATAACTCAGTTTCTTGTACATGTATTATGTATTATTGGCAATAAAATGTGGGCACGAATTTAATTAATTTCCAGAACCCTATATATACCCTAGCTCGAAAACGAATTAGGAAACATGTAAAAGAAAACAGGAAAAATGCATAAAAAGATGGCGAGCAAGATCCATGAAAAAGCAGCATAATAGATTTACTCATCTTTAGTAAAAAAAAGGAGAAAAAAAATATACTGCACACAAAAAGGCATAGAGGGCGAAGCGCCATGATGGCGTCCAATAAGAATTTAGAGTAATAATAATTATTGGCAGTGCAACCAGACAGTACTAATTCATGAACGGGGGAAAAAACTAATAATAATAGGCCTAATGAATAAAATTTCCTAAAAACCGCTCCAATGAAGGTTTAATGAATGGTGCAATCCACTTTGAATTTTCGGGGAGACTCGACTAAGTTGTTTTAAATAATAAAAAATAAGGGATTCGATCTCCCTCCTGTCACGATGAATTCATGAATAATAACTCCACTAACTCACTTGTCATTAACATATGCAAGCATAAAAATGCATTTTACGCCGCATGGGAAAAACAGCGAGAGATTAGTCGAGAGAACGAGAGATGGAGAGAAAATAAAAGGGAAATGGAGAAAAAAAAAGTAAAACAAATAAAAAATAAATAAAAAAAAAACTAGAAGGAAGATATTCCATCAATATGCAAAATTACCGAGGAAATTTGCATAAGTGCACAAACGCGCCGTATAAATGCGATCTAATCAGATCCTAAAATTATTACCAGTCCCCATCACTCCCGTTCTAAATCAAATTTATGTAAACGCCCAAAAGTAAAACGATAAAAAAAACCAAAAACTTAAATTATGAGACTGGAAATAATGGAAAAATAGGCCAAACCCAATGGGCCAAAAATAACAAAAATATTTTACCAAAACTCATTACAGAAAGCCATTAAAATAATGTTTGCAAAATCGCGCATGCTCAGTGAAGCAATTATGTTCACTAGAGGTCGCTACTATAAGTTTTTGTTCTTGGTTATACTTTACAGTATTTATGCAAGGTAAACATGCCATTTACTTCACAACAGGATTTCAAATAGTAACCAAAGTTACATACATGTACATGTACATGTACATGTAGTCTATATATACGCAAGCAGCTACATGTACATGTTGTAAGGTTAGAGTTAGATCCAGAGTGTCCAAAACTGTATAGGCTACACGTAATGTATGCCCATACAAGTTGTACTCACGATGTTAATGTTACCCCATTTAAGCCAAATTCAGCTAAGTTAGTATTGACGGAGGCTGAGAGGAGTCAATTTCCTATTTAACCGACACAACACAATATGTCTGCATACCTATCATATTTCACGTGAAATTACAGCTAATAGATGAAGCGCCGTTGCACCATGATGCCTCCGTCAACTAAACACAAACTTATCTTAGCTTGGCTAAGTTTTCCTGCACCTCGAGAGCACCTATTGTAACCCTACATGTACAGTTATATATGCGTTGGTATAGCATCATCTATATATGTTCAAAATGGAAGTGTGGAAGCCCATGAATTTTAACTTCTTATAGGCCACTTAAATTTCCCCTTTCATGCCCATGACATCGTTTACTAAGACTGCATACTGCGTTATTAGAAAATGGTTTAATTAAAGAGATTGTGTCTAATGATTGATAGATCCCATTCTAAATTATAAGCCAGAACCATGCTGCCACCTCGCCGACTTACTATCAACTACAGTGTTATATAGAAAAGGCACTGACAGCCTTCGTATAAAATGCAATGCTATCATTAGACACATACTGTAACTATAGGATAATGATAATGACGACAATATTCAATTTGTACATGTGAACCTATATAGAATCAGAGAATTAGGATTAGATGAGATCAAGCTGGCTGTATTCAAATCACGTGAGGAAAAAAAGTCAAAACCACAATTATTTCAAAGAAACAATCATAGTAACGTATGAAATTATCAACCCAACCCATTAGTGGATTAAATTAAGCTATACATTAGAATGAACACTTTTTTATAAATAGCATCGAGAAGATTTTCCAAGAATGCCAATAAGGAACTTTTTAAGAAAGGTTTTTTTGTCGGCAAAATCCAAATAACAGGAAATGTAAAAGATTTTGTCGTTTGATATCAGTAAAAAAAATGGCACAAGTTCAATAAAAGCCCACGTTTAAAGAAAATATAATTGTTAAACAAAACTTTTTGAAAAGTTTTCAGTTGCGCCTCGTTCATGCGTATAAAATAAATTCAAACTTCATTTCCAGGTAATTATCAGAAATCACTGCAATGCTGAAGATGTACATACATGTACCTGTGTAGTATACATGAACATGTGCACAAGGCATGTACCCTGATAAATGACAAGATGTCGACCGCTATTTTAAATACATGAAATCTGTAACTTTCGGATTTCAGATCCAACAATCATGTGTACAGATACTGATTTTTAGCATACTGTACATGTATATTAAAAATGTATGTTCGTTTTATGCTAAACAATTCAGTTATGTAGTTGCAAGCGACCTTTTTCCATAGCTCTGAAGCTCATAGATGTTGGACAAGAAGGAATATATGTAAGGTAAATCCATTCACTTTGATTACTACGTGTGGTTGCGACCTATTGAATCATAGTTTAGGTCAACAGTTATAGGCTGATCTTGACCTAAATTTGAACTCTGCCTCGCCTTAAGGCGCAAATCCAGACGATATTTATGGTTAGCTTTAAGGTTAACAGATGGCGCTTTAGAATAAATTACACCAGAAAAATGCATAGAAACAATTTATTAAATTTTAAAGCAGTGAAGAGTCCCCCTGTGAAAACCTGTTAAAAGTGACCACCTAAGAAATGTGCAGAGTTGTTCACTTTATAAACGTGGTCACCATACATGTACATGTACTGGTATACAGAGAACGATATGTTGTTGATACAGGACTTGCTAATTAGACACTTTTTTACTATTTTTGTAATTGTTTTTGTAAAATTTTAATGAAACTGTTGATATTTTTAGAAATATTTTCCAAAAACTTAGTTATCAAAAGAATTCCCTGAAAGGCTGAAAGAATACTATTCACATAAATTTAGCAAAGACTGATCTAACCTGGGTAATAAGAAATCCCAGCCACACCTGGCCACTATTTGAGATGCCTATTGTCAATGGAAAGCTGCAAAAGAACTGACTGACCCACACTGGTCCCTGTACAGAAAACTTTTATAATGGAAATATATTGCACTAAAACCGTTTTATGAAAAGTGGGCACCATGCATGGTCAGCATAGTTGGTCGCTTTCAAAGG
This sequence comes from Xestoiulus laeticollis, assembly GCA_034698905.1. Taxonomy (NCBI): domain Eukaryota; kingdom Metazoa; phylum Arthropoda; class Diplopoda; order Julida; family Julidae; genus Xestoiulus; species Xestoiulus laeticollis. The sequence goes on along the minus strand of JAQGCC010000121.1, from coordinate 2,113 downwards.
TTTTACTGTAGTATAATAAATATAGTTGGGAAATACAGAATTAGTCTGAAGAGGATGTAACTGAATAATTAGTGTGTATATATTTATCTCGATAATAATTAAGTAATTGAAATGTCATCTGCTTTATCAAAGATGAAAGTAATTTTTCAATTGCAAAACGCCGAACCTTTCAATATTTTCGTAACGATAGGGTTTTCAATGACGTTATTTCAAGTAAGCCAACTTGGCAACAATGTAGTATCCGTTTGGATTTATTTCATATTTTAGAAATTTCTTTCTACAGTGTATCTAATTGCTTAAGAGTCAGAATCCCCATTGGCCAATACTTATATTGTAAAAACCACGTTACATAAAATGACGTATCGTTGGTACGTCATCGAATATTTGTATTTGTATTCGCTCGGTTATGCATCACATCTTTCAATAGCACTCATCGGACGAATTTATAAATTTCATCGCTTTAGTGCCATGTTTTGTATTTTACTGCATGCAATAAACAACTTTCTAATAAATAAAATATGCAACTTTATCCCTAACATAATAGTAAATAAACTGAATTTTAGAAAGGCGAATGATTTTCGTGGTTGGTTGCACATACTATAGCAATTCCTATATAGATTAATTGCTTAAATTGAAAAAAATATTTATAGAGAACGTTCATATTTTAAAAAATTCTGGATGAATGCATATTTCGTGTAGCGCTAATGAAAACAACGTGAAAATGAAGTATTTACCACACACAATGTAAAATTAACATCAAATTCAAGCCAACCTGCCACATGATATGTGGTATTTGCCAAGTAATTCAAGGTTCAAGATAATTTGCCTTTCATAATGGAATGATTATATTCAGCGATAATAACAATATATGTATACAGATAAAATTGCAATATTTTGAGTATTATTTTATCCTAAAACATCATTAACTATTTTAAACAATAGGTTGTTAGCGGGGTTATTTCTTTAAAATGGATTACTAAATTCGTCTTAATTAAGTAGTATTTCAATTAAAATTAATAATATAGGATTCAAAGTAAATGTAAATGCAAAACCGAAATTAATAGACATATGCTATATTCAAAATTAATATAGGCACTGTGTATCTAAGATATACATGTAGCAGAAATCATGCACTCCAGAAGCGCGGTTCATTTTTAGAGTAATGCTAAATGCATTGTACATGTATAAAGCTGCTTGAGCACGGGAGAGGTCCTTATACACATTATGTAAAACTTAAAATTCATCCCTAATGAAACAATGCACTAAAAGTATCAATCTTTTACAGTTTAAACAAGGGTTGACTACTGAATTATACATGTAAGAGTCACACAATATTTTAAAAAAACAAAAAAAAACCACTATATAATAACGATTCCAATGTGCCTGGATAGCCAACTCTAAATTAGTTACTGGTAATGAAAATTAACCGTGTTCTACATAAACTGTACAGAACGATACATGACCATTGTTCAATTATTTGTCCATGAACCCTCCCATATGCAGTGTTTTCATCTTGCAGAAAATAGCCCAAAAATGCACTGTTATAACCACTGGCCCTGGAAGCAATTGACACAACTAAAAGTCATTTTCCCAGTGTATAAACAATAACCTCGCTATCCAGCAATAAATTAACGCACTGAATTGAAATAAATGAGCTTTAATGAGGGGCTTGATCCCTGGGTCTCGCATAGTATGCATACCATAACATTTTGACTTATTTTTACTCTAATTTTATTTCCCAGAACAAGTAATTTATATTGACGTTAGAATTCCAACACAATGTTTCCTTAATGCTAAGGCAAAATTCCTATCTAAGCTTCTAAACCTTAGTAAATGGATGTCATTTATCAAAAAATCCAAAAGCCAATAAAAAATCCGTGTTTTATTTGGTATTGATTTTGATTTTTAAACTAAGAAAGTGTCCCTTACACTATTCTCACTGACCAAATCAAGTGCACTGATATAGATCATGTCTTGATCGAGTTGCGCGAATCCAATCAAGTTGTCTGCTCCACTTGATGTGTATCACGTATTTATGTCGTCTGCACCTCGTTTCAAAGTGGCTTCACTTTTCTGGATGAAGTCTTTGTCATATACATGTAGATAGCATAAA
>JAQGCC010000120.1:0-57411 GCA_034698905.1 Xestoiulus laeticollis | reverse complement strand
CACGATCCATATCCATGTAATCAAACAAACACCATGCGCTCCCTTCTAACCAAGTTAAATAAAAGGTTTTAAAAAAAAAAATAGAAGGAAAGAAAGTATTATTGCGTGATTTATTGCCTTTTTGGCAGTTTGAGATGTAGGGATATCAAAAAACCAATACATCAAACTTGTTTGAATTGGAAAATTATTGTTGAATGGTTTGCTGCGAAGCACGTGATTTAGGTTGCATAACCATCTTCTTTGACATTGGAAACTGAAGATGATGTTGTTATTGGTTGTTCGGAATTTCAGATTTCTTAGTCAAATGACTGATGTACAGACAAGCAAATGAAGCGATATAAATAGTTTGAGAATCTCATAATAGTCATAAGAGGAAATAATAGGTTTTGTCAGTCTACTTTTGGAAGGGGCATTAAAAGAGTCGCCACCTAGTGGCGTGTTATGCAAATTTTTTTTAGAAATCATTATTTCATGAACATTATTTCTATAATTCCTTCCGGCAATTGTAAGGTTTTTATCCTGAACTTGTTTAAAAAATTAAGATAATTTTTTTTTAAGATGCATTTTTAAAATGATCAATAGATTTACTTGAACAACTTATTTTCCTAGGCTAGTTTTATATGAGCAAAAATAAACAAAAATTACACGGAGCTTAGAACGGTAACCATCCAATGTTAATGGCTTTCATTATTATTTTATGCTCTGGTGGGCTCTATCGATATTGTTTATTTTGTTTAAAACTTAATTGTTGGTAAATAAAAGCAGGGTAAGAAAACATTTTCAGAAGAAAAATATCTTATACTTATCGTATATATTTATTATGTAAACACGCCTTCTGCCCTTCTCTACCCACATAAACATAAAGCGAAAATTAAAATATTTACTAGAAGTATACGTGTATACGTATTAAAGATGACATTTCAATGCGGACATGATTAAATAAACCACGGATTTTGTATAGCAGAAATACTGTCAAATAAGTTTGACAAACAAATTCTCAAAGTAAATAATTATATTCATTCATTTAATCTCTAAAGTCGATAGGTTAATCGATTCATTAGTTTCCCAAATTACTCCATGAATAGATAGATTTAAGCTTTTAAGCGTGAAAGCAGATGTTTACAATTTACTGCTTGAATGTAGTTGTTGAAATGAAATAGATCAATCTAACAAATTATTTATAAAATAAAAACAGCTATAGTCATTGGCTATGCAAAATAAATTTTATAATCCAATTTTTATAAGTGATTGTCTATACGGAGTTCTGCAGATACGAATTCGTCTTAAAATGGAGAACAGAGCGTATATATCCAAGACAGCCATTTTGTTTGGCGAAACCAATGCTGCCAGACTATATTCCACTCTAAAGCCATTAGAATTTTTTTTTGCCAATGCGCATGCGTGGGGACGACGTTAATGGGTTTGTTGTTGAGGGGGGACGACAATTTCAATAGAGGGATTGGGCACGCCTCCCTTAATGCCCCGTCAACTAATTTACCTTAACGAGAACGCATTTGAATAACATACAGTGCTGTAAATGTGGTTAGCATTAAGGGAGCATAAGATGAGGCGTGCTCAATCCCTCTATTATTTTAACATGATACCACAACGTCTTTGAGGAGCATAACGACTTTTATGGCACATAACTTATTGAAGCGCATTTATAATAGTGTGTGTTTATCGTTTTCGTTAAGGTAACTCGTCAAAGGCACACAAATTATCAATCCCTCTATTGACAGCTGTATTTGACTAGAAAAATATCAAAACGTGGAAGTCTGACATCAGTGCCAACTCCAATTTTTTGGAACTATGCTGGTGACCAAAAAATTGTACTTCCTCGTGTTTAGAATACAAATTCTAAGGTGGCCAGGAATTTACGCACAACCAAATATTTTGCACTATATTATAACCAATTTTAGTTAGGTTTTTCCTTCGTGCACTAGACGGCTATTTTGTTTGGTAAAACCAGTGCTGCCAGACTACTCCGCTCTACAGCAGGCCCCCCAAGAGTAATCCAAGACGTCCATCACTACAAAATGACAATGTCCAAAATATGACCAATTTTATTTAGATTTTCCTTTGCGCACTAATAATTCTAGATTCCAGACGGCTATTTTGTTTTTCAAAACCAATGCTGCCAGACTACTCCGCTCTACAGCAGATCCGCTCATAAACATGGACAAACATGGAAAGCCATCCCCCCCCGTCCCCCCAAGAGTGCTCCAAAGACGTCCATCACTACAAAATGACAATGTCCAAAATATGACCAATTTTACTTAGGTTTTCCTTTGCCCACTAATAATTCTAGATTCCAGACGGCCATTTTGTTTACCAAAACCAGTGCTACCAGACTACTCCGCTCTACAGCAGATCCGCTCATACATAAACAATTAAACATAGACCAACATGGAAAGGCCCCCCCAAGAGTGCTCCAAAGACGTCCATCACTACAAAATGACAATGTCCACAATTTCCAGCAGCTATTTGACTAACACCCGCATGAAAGTAAAAAATCAAATTCCCCGACACCGGTGCATTATGCGGGATTCGGAAGGACCCGCTGGCTCGGGTTCTTGAAGGGTCTCTCGCGATTTTTCCACGCTTGAAGAATCGTTAAAACGCCACTGCCTCCACTACCCCGTCCTAGAAGACGTTTTGTGCGGTGTTGTAGAGCGCATGCGTTGCCACCTCCTCCTGCGCCAAGTCTTCCCAGGCCTCCCGCGTGGGAAAAGGCGAACCGAGTGGAACAGCCCAAGAGTTGCCGCATGCAGCATCGGCTGTTGGGCCGACAGAGCTCATTGAAGGAGTAGCTCCCGAACAGTCGACGTTGTGTAGTGCCAGTGCAGGGTTCCTCCTTTACAACCCCCCCTCCCCCCTACTTTCACACGGATGCCCAGTGTTGTGTATACGTGCGTGTGCTACCCCCACAGGCCCACTACACGGACTACCCCTGCTTCCTACTCGGAACTCTAGCGTTGGGGGAAAACTGTGCTGCCCGTCCGTGGCCTTACCATACAACGTAAACGTTCGCATGAGCGTACGCCGAGAATGACTGGGAGTAGGACCGTCCAGGTTTGGGCGACTTTTACCGTGCTTTTTACCCTGCTTCTGATTCAGCCAGGTGAGTACTGCTATTTGCACATTTAACCCTTTCATACTTATCACAGCGAGCTTGGGCCCTTTAAAACTGGAGGGCCCCGTGCTAGAATCATCACCGGAAAAAAAATGAACTTTTTTTTTCTGGCATATAAGAAAAATGGAAAAGAACCTCGATTTGGATTGGATTTACTAATCTAACATTTGGTCTCGCTTATTAACATCGAGGACTTTTAAACACTTTTTGCTTTCTAATTTTGGTAACAATTCCTGAATTTTTTTGGTACATGTCAATATTGAACAAGGAATTACAAGGAATACCTTGTATTGGTTTCATTCAAAACAGGACAACTTTATGAAATCTTAAAAGTCCATAATTTTTTATTATGTGTTCCTTTGCTAGGGAACATATTGACATGTACCCAATTAAAAATAAGTAACATGTCAATGTGGTTCAAACTCTGCAAAGTCTTTCTGGTAATTCTGGAATTCATGGTTTATAATTCAGTTCCCAAATCTTTAGCATTATGGGATAGGATGCAGTGTTGCCACATCTAACGTCTCCAAATCAGAATTTCCCTATTTAATAAGTGTATTGATCTCATTGACCTCTGACACACATTTTAGTCAAGGTACTGGTGTCATTGAAAAGTATTTCAGTACCTGAATTCTTACAAATTTATGAGATTATCTATGGTCATCTAACTTAACCCATCAGAGATTCCCTAATTATGGAATGTGTGACCTCTGTCACCCTGTCATTTCTACCAGCATGCTCGTTGTGTGGCTAGGGATTTTCCCATTTTTGAAACCAATATGCTAGCCAAGGAAAAGTAGGAAACCTTCTCAATTAATAAGCACATACCTTTTGCTAAGCTGCCACTTTGGTTCCAAAATTGAGTCCATGTCAGTTGTACTGTCAGATTTATTGTTCTACATCTCATGCTAATTCAAAGCAACAATGCCTAGAGAATATTATTTGTTGCAATATTGAACCAGGTTGTTCACAAATTGCTACGTTACAGTTTTAGTTATTTTAGCATTTTTGTTACCTGTTTTAATAAAAAAATATAGATTCCAAGCACCAAAAAACGTGGTGTAAAATGTCTTGTTTTCGTGTTCTGGATGTGTGTTTTAGCATGTTTAAAAATGTTCAATCTGGGTAAAGCTATTCTATAAACAACAATAATTTACCTTATTTTTGTTCTCTGCTTTTTTTAGCCGGTGCCTGGTTTACTGTTCCGCATGACTTCACAAGTTTTATAAATATGTGGTTTCGCCTGTAAACCGAAAAAAAAAATAAAAATTAAATTACCATGGTTATAATTATAATAATCCATCGGTTTTCATTTAATGGTGTTTGAGCATGTGTGTGCACTTGCTTTGATTTTGCACCTGCATGTACGACCTTCCAAGATCCCATTCTGGGGGCTTTCAGGTTCAAGGTGTATACCAGAAGCATGCCATCAAACTTAACCGGTAGAAACACAACGAGGTTGGGCCAAGTTCAACTTGAGATGCTGCCAAATTGCAGAGAATTTTTTGTGTGTGTGTCCTGTGTCGGATATGTAATTTCCTTACGAGCAAATAAATACAAACCCACAAACGAGAAGGGAAAAAAATCACACGGTTTATACCACGATTCCTTACTTGGTATACAACACATGTAGACTATTGATCGATTATGAATATATAACGGGTGGAGAGTGTATAGTATTGACCTAATTGGAAGTCTTAGGATGGAAATAGAGAGGATAGGAAGATTTACAGAAGAAAAAAAATGTATTATTTGTAGTGTTTCTATGCCAGTAAATAAATTATTCTCTTATAGCCTTCGGAGGCTATTGAATTACTGTAAATGAAATTTTCGACTAAACGACACCCTCTATTATTGATCTCAAATTTCCGGGTAGAATTACTAGCAGGATCGAATTATTGGAGGTGGAAGCCTAAAGGTATAGAAAAAAGGGGTTTTTTTTTTGCTTGAAACTATACCCTTTTTTAACATGACCATACCATAAGAAAAATAACGTAACACGACAGCTATGTGAAATAAAAAATGATGAAAAATCTAATTAAAGTTCCGCATCGCTACCGCTTTCGAAGAGTTAACAACCCTTCAAAGCAGCAAAAATTGTTTAATTCTTATAAGAGAATGTCAACTGCAATTCATTTATTTATGTATTATTCGATCGCAAATTCCATGTTTTTTGTTATTGCTTTTTTGCTACTTTCCCCCCCAAAAAAATCCAGTAGAAATTGAAAAGATTAGTTGCTAAAGGCTAAGTGCTATGATGTGTTTTTTATAAATTTGATCTTAGATTATGTACTATAAATTATATGTAGGAAACTAAGATACTGTGTATCGTAGGACGAGTATGAGGAAGTACATACATGGTTACTAGAGCCTTTAACGATTTATCATATAGTCATCTTTCTGTGATACACTAACCAAAGGATGCATCAGATTTCAACTTTCTTATTACATGCCAGTTTATCATATTGTAGATTACTTGCACAACACTTACAAAAACTTCATTTTTCCACATTACATTCAATAAGGGTACTCAAACAACTGAGCAAGTAAAAAATTTAAAGTTTGATGAGGTTTGAGCATTAACCTTGTGCATGCGCAGTAGTAAACTTTGGTCATGCTCAAATGCCAATCTGAGTTGAGTTACATTTTTTTCTCCCTAACACAAACTTGCATGCTCATAAATCAATCCTATGTACACTGTTTTCCTATGGCAAGTGAAAAAATCCTGAGCATGACCAATGCACCAATCAGGATTCAGAAAAATCTCACGTGGTCTAGGTGCAATTCGAAATATACAAAAATTTGAGGAACCGTTTCATTCCTCAAAAATATGCTCAGTTGTTTGAGTACCCTTATTGTCATCAAACTTTTTCTGTGACATGGTCTATTGAATTTTTATACAAGTTAGCAGAAGACAGTTTAGTCATCTGCTAACTAGAAAATAAAAATTCAAAAAACTTATTTTGTAAAGTCATTTTCCCACATTACTTTCAATTTTTTTTATGTAACATACTCCTGATTTCCTTTGGATTGTTAAAAAAAGTTTTTTATACTATGAAGACAGTTTAAACCACCCGGAAATTAAAATACCAGCAAACAACAAGCAAAAAATTGTGGAAGTGTCATCTTTGTAACATCGTAAGGTCATATCCAACAATATAGCGTCTAAAAATCAAATTCTTCCAGAATAGACTCGGTTTAGTAAAAGTAACGTTATTTTCCAATGTAGTTCATGTTGCTCACGGGTCACCGAGGCACTCCAGGGTATGCTCACATGCGGAACAAACCTTTTTATGCAGATTGGAAGGCAAATCTCTTTAATCCAATCGACTGGTTTCAAGCGTTGCAAAACGCTAACAGAAAGCGATATTTGGAAATTTAAATATTTGCCTCGGCATTAATCACATTTTTTTTTTCAAAAAATGTTGCTAGAACAGAGAAGGTTTTGTTTGGCAAAAAGCAGCAGTGGCAGGGTAATTCGAGCAGAATTTTTGGGAAATGGGTCCATATTTGTAAATCCGTTCTCTTAAGATTTGAGACAGGGAGATAAATTTCATATTGAATTATGCTCATTGAAATCGAATATGGATGGATCCGCAGTTTTCATCTTTAGTATGCTCAAGAGAAAGAGATAGAAAGAGCCATATCCATGCTTCCATAGTTTCTTGACATTCTCTGCCGAGCATCATCACTGATGCGGATTTAAGACATCTTGGGATATGACCTCGATGTACGTTAGTGCAACCAAGCCCATTTATAAATTCCGAGTTATTGTACTCGCAATGCAGAGCCATAGTTTTCTGAGACACTTGCCTATAGACGTGTTCACACGAGGCACACACATGTGTGGCAGGGCTCAGGTTCGAGAACCAATTCTCTTTTTCTACAAGATGTGCTTTTTAAGGCCAAAGAACTTGAACGTAATATAAAAGAGTGAACTCGCCAACAAGATTGCAGTCTTCTTTTTTCTTTTCTATACTTCTATATACCCCGAGCTTTCCAGGAAGAAAATGCGGGGATAAGAGAAAAAAAGTGGCTCATTTCAAAACGGGATACATATAGGGAAAAAAAAAAGTATATATGCCACCTTTGGTCAATGGATGAAAGTGCGGGGGGACATTTCTACAGTTAGAATGAGATACGGAAGAACCTCTTTTCTTGGGCAATCTTGTAGCATAAACTTCTTCCAATTCAAAAATTGCCATTTTTTATATTTCCATTGAAAACATTTAACGTCTTTATTTAGATGTTGTAGAAAAACTTATTTTATTGCTGTTTGAGTATATTTCTTACAATGTCACTTCCTTATTTTGTCATTTTTTTCATTGGAAAGTTTAGAAAAAAAATAAAGTGAAAAGAGAATCGAGGTGTTTACAAAAACTATAGAATCAGAAATGTTCTCTTTCTATAAATTCAGTATTATTATATTCACTTGTTTAAAAAAAATGTTACTGGGGAAATGAGGTGTTTTATTCAAGGATATTTGAGGAATTTAGAGGATCTAGATTACACCACATTCTGCTTAAACAATGCTTTCATTCTAATTACATCAGATTACAACATGTTCTGATTGGCAATCTAAATATCTAATCTAAACCATCTGAAAATCAGCTTATTTAGCTATAGCAGGAAAACCTATTTTGTGGCAGTTTCAGTATTAAGAATAGCCTAATCTCTTACAAAGTCACTTCCTTATTTTGGCATTTTTTTCTCGGGAAATTTAGAAAAATAAGTATAAAAAGAAAATGTTCTATCTTTCTGTACATTCAGCATTATTATTTTCAGTTGTTCTAAAAAAATTAAAACTAACATGTTACTGGGAAATGGTTTTTTATTTAAGGATATTTGAGGAATTTTGATCTCAGAAGATCTAATCTAAACCATCTTAAAATCACCTTAATTAGATGGAGCTGAAAAAATATTTCGTGGCAGTTTGAGTATTAAGAATAATCTCTTACATTGCCACTTCCTTATTTTGTCATTTTTTCTAGAGAAATAATTAAAAAAACGAATTAAAGTGTTCACAAAAACCTGGGTATAAACCAGTAATAATAATATCTTCCGTTGTCAATCTTTCTATCCTAATTTTCATTTACTCTTAAATTTTATTTTTTTTGAAAATGTTCTAAAAAGTTTTTAGTAGAATTAATTAGAAATAATTTTTAATTCAAGGAAATTTTACAATTTTGAAATATATCTACATTACACTAGATTCTGATACAGATGTTCAGAAGTTAAATTGCCCATCTATAGATATCAACATTTTATGAATCATCTTAAAAGCACCTCTTGCATGCGGTCGAGGATGTTGAAGTGAAATTGTACATTCCTTAAGAGCTAGTGAGAGAAAGACTATACGTTAAGTTGATATTGCTTAATTTGTTACGATATTGAAGGAGCCATAAACATAGCACTTTTGTCAATTTTGAACATGAACAAAATTGAGCAATACAGAGCTTAATTTCAAAAATTAATGTCTGGTTTATGAACCTTCCATGTTCTTCATAATGTTAAGAATGATCCAGGCATTAACTTCTCGCAATTGCCTCTCCAGTTTTTAAATTTCCTTATATATATTCTTCGACATCCTCTTAATATAAATTCGTTTCAAACCATTACCCATATAGTCAGGCGAGATTTTTGCATAACAGCAAGAGTCTTACGGGGAAGACTCCCGCATCTTTCAATTTCACCATCACTGCAGCAATTTGAAAAGCGTCTTTACTTTTAAACCATATTATGGACCATTTGATTCATTTTAATGCATGGCAGTTTTAAGATCTTCCAGAATACAGAAAAGTCCTCCTCCTTGTTTGATGGGCATCCTCCTCAGCAAAGACCAGTGCCCATAGTAGCGAGGTTGGACAATGCCATTATTAGACGAGACCGCTATAAAACAAATTTCAGACACAATTGCGAGTCCTATATAGCAGTGATTATATTAAAAATCTTGCCACGTAGAAGAGAATGGCAAAAGCATGGGCAGAGATTTGGCATGGGAAAGAAGAAAAAAAAAATATCTTTTCTTCTATATGCTTCTTCTTGCAGCACGGTGCAATGCTCGGCACATGTACACATTCTGGCAGTGTAAGGACCTCGCTAAAGACGTTTTTCTGAAATCGAACGGTTTTTCCCTAGCCAGAGAGGCTGTTGTCAGGAAAAACTAGAGCTACGGACTCTAATGTAATGTGCATGCATGAGAAGAAACTGCTATCGTTCGTCGATTTCTATCGTATGTTTCAACTCCTTTACATCTTTCTGGCTCGTCTATGTGTGTGTGTGCACACCCTCAGAAATGGAGATCCACCCCTCATTCTCGTTGTCTGTTCTCCTTGGCTCCCAGAAAAATTATATGTCTCCGCTTCACTCGTCTTTTATAAAATTGCTTGGAATATGGACACATTAGACGTGAGATGGAGAAGGGAATGCCAATGTACGTGTCATGTTCTGACCTGACTGGCACACGCTGCTACTGCTGCTACTGCTTTTTTTTATTTTACACCGGTGCTGGATGGATATTTGGAGGAAGAATTACAGCCGGGGATAAAGCGCTATCTAGACACGACAGAAATGCGCCAAGGCACTGCTTTCAGCCACGGATTTATCATGAAATTATGACACGTTCAGACGATTTTTCAATGTGAAATTGGAAGAGCACTCGCGCGTTCCATTTCCCTTAAGCAAAAATTGTGGAAAAAAGCGACCATGCGGAGGGCTTAAAACTGCATTTTCTGCACAAATACTCAAGTGTTGCCAATCAACAGGTGTGTTTCTGCAGACATGCACAATGGTTGTGCCCTGTCACAATCGGGGATGTCATGTAGCGCCATCTGGCTGAAAGAAACAAGGTTTCCAACTATATTACCCATACAAAAATTCTGCAGGATTTACCAAACTGATCTCAGCAGAATTATGCTGACTTTTTCTGTAATCAATTATGTTGCATTTCTGCAGAATCAATTATATTATATTTCTGCAGAATCAATAATGTTTGCATTTCTGCAAAAGTTAAAATTGCTAAATTTAAAAAAAAATCTTTAGAGGAATTACAGCAGATACCTTTCATCATGTAAATTTCTGCAAAAAATTCTGCAGAAAATACACTGTGATATTTTTCTGCTCATTATTTTTGTATGGGAACTTAGATGCAAGAAACTTGTTTATACCAATCTCCCAAATGTCACTGCAGATGTTCGGAGATGCTCGAACTATTAAAGGGATATGTTGACGTCAAAACCTGACAATAGCAGTGCCAACTTCTTTTTCTGGTACTCCAATGTGATGAATCGACATTGGTGCATGCATGTTTGTGAAGGTAAAACTTTAAAACGTTGGACATGAGGCTTGAAGAGTATTTTGGCTTGCATCCTTGAGATGCAAAATGACTTGGGAAAGCTGCTGTCGTATTCAAATTGTACTGGAAAGTCAGCGACTCTATGCAAGGAAACCAGAAACAACTTCAAATTGTGCCAGGACTGGTTAGAGGTCATTGTTTCTATTAGCCAGCATGTCAAAGTATCATCACAAACCGAAGCCACCCACAATGTGGCCGCGTTTGACAGTGGTGTCACATTTTTATAGATGTCAAAGGCGAGACCAGAATGCATCATAAAACTATTAAACCGAATTGAAACACGATAACATGAAATAAAATAACTGCTAATGCGCAATATGCAGACTATACATCGTAAATTTAAAAATATGATGTTTTTTACTCCTTTCAAACCGATGATCTCAAATTAGGCCAATGTGCACTAGTTTGCAATTATGTCCATAGCTTCTTACTGGTGGACAACAAATGCTACAGGGGGATTCCCTTAATTAGAAAACCCATGGCAAAGGTGCCATCTTATCAAACTGCCTTATGACCATAGGTGGAATTTTTTCCCTGTAAACCTAACTTTTTGTTCTGGACTTGCCTGTCGATCTCCAGGCATCCAAGACACTGGCCACAGATGGCGCTGCAATGCTTAAAAAAAACTTGTGCTGGCGAAGCAATTCTGGTCCCACCATCTGAACCTGTCAGACTTGATATGCTGCAAAAATAAGCGTTTTTGCATAGAAGATTACAGTATTTTGCTTGTGGGTTGCGTCTGCTCCGATGCGTATTATTTTAGAATATAGGTTGCAAACGCTGAGAAACCATAATATATTGACTATAAGTCTAGGAGAAAATCTTAATATCCGTCAGGAGCAAAAACCAACTCAAATCGGGCATTTTTTTTGGTTCAAAAATTGCTCAAAAGCAACTACTTTTTTTTTCGTGGCAAAGCAATTTTGTGAAAATGTGTCTCTATTCGATTCTAATATTGTGTACAGCCTTATATTTGCCTCCAATCATTCGCACAAAAGGGAATTCAATTTCGGGTGTCCGCCCCTCCCTCCATTTTCCCAATATATGTTTGTCCCATTTCAAGGCATACTATTTTTCGACTTTTAGCTATAGTTGCTGCGCTATTTTTGAGGTGGGCTTTAACAGTTGCCCATTAGAACTGGCGTCAAGAATTTTTAAATATAGCTGGAATTTCGTGTTTGACAATAGCAGTCTTCAAATCGAATTTTTGATATTGGTGCCAACAAGAGTAGAGCACGACTTTGAGGCCAAATTTACAAGATGCTGAATTTGTAAGCCAGAACATGGGAGTCATTGCCAATACTCCTTCCTTGCTTTCTTGCACTGGTTACACCAAGTTCAGTAACAGACAAAAACAGCTTTAATCAGAATCTGGCTTCAAAAGCAAAAAAAACAGAAACTAGAATTATACGCCATCAAAGTTTTTCGTCTTTTTAAATTCACTGGACGACAGCTTTATCTTTTGTCAATAAAATCAGATGTTTTTGATCTGAGGTTTTTTTTTTCTGGTCAAAGAAGATTAATGGTGACCAAACCTTTTTTCGATTTTAATCGTCAATCAGTTTTCAACAGTATTTTGGCGTTGCACCAAATCTTGATAAATACATTAAAATAACTGAACCACTAACACAAAGAAATACCTATTGGAATCGTGTTAGTGCTAATACTTTATTAATCAATATTTAAACGGAAACTAGCGCATCCGGCCATTAAGATTTTTTTAATTCATCAAACAACTAATACCAATTTTTTTTATAAATGAAATCGATTTCGTTTCGACTGAAAAAAATCAGGTTAATGGCCGAATGAACCAAACCTAGCTAATTGTATCGGTAATTAAAATTGACTTTAATTGGAGGTATAATTGCGAAATGAACTGACTCTGGTATATTCAACTATATACTTTTAACAAAGTATTAACTAAGTTTTTACAGAGTATATGGGCTCGTACACGTACTACTAAATGATTTAATATGAATTAACTACAATAGGGACGCTCACGTTACTAATCTTAGCTCTTTTTTATCCACATTCGGTTAAGTTGGTAGGTACGGAGGCTGAGAGGAGCCAATTTCCTGTTTAACCCACACAACATGTCTGCCATTCTTAAAGATGAAATTAAAGCTAATAGATAAAGCGCCATTGCAACATAATTATTGGCGCCACAATACAGAATATCACAAGTTCGGCTAGCCCACTCAGGTCATAGGTCGAGAATTTTTCTTTTACTTTGTGATTATCCTATAATTAAGTAAAAAACCTTGATTCCGATAGACGTGAAAAATAATTTGATAAATTTAAAATTGTTGATCTTCCAAACTCATCAGTCATCTTCAAGTGCAAGTTTTCTTATTTCTCACCCCATGAATATCATCATCTTCTTATTTTTTCATGCGGAAAACTCGTTTTCTTGTATCGAAAGCTGGCACTGAACTGTTTATGTAATCTTATTAACAAGTTGAGTTGGAAAAGAAATTGCTAATCCTGTCGAGACATAATTAAGTTTTACGTTTAGTTCATGCCAAAGACAGGTGATGTCAAATTTTCTGATATACGAAACTAGTTTTGTGCACGAAAAACTTTTTCAAACACTGCATTTGAAATTAGCGTAAACTATGTAAAATTCCCAGAGTTTTTGAACCAGATTCTCCCTAACTGATAATCCCCCTATAACAATTTGGTTCACACATCTGGACGCCATATTGGGTTTGGGAAAAATGTAAAAAATAACAAGCTCATAGCAAGATGGAAAAAAAAAAACGTACAATATAATACCATCATCTTTAAAGCTTTTGGAATCCATAGGCAGCTTGAAATGCAACTGACCCAAAATTAATTTATTTTGACGCCAGTGTTAACATTCAATTCCACTTGCTTCTGGTAAACAGCTTGTTTCAATTGTTTTGAATTGCTGCATTATCGAGCCCTGGTAACATTTTCGTTTTAAACTTTACTTTATTATGCCATGCATAATTAAGTATGCACAAAATTGCGCTAGAAACTCAACACATGGCGAGTGATATTAACAAAATTCCCTTAGGGATTCTCGAAAACAGAATTCCTGGAGTGAAGGTACTCGATGTTGTTTGTAATCTAACAATGGGTGTCAATTAATGTGGTTGTAACACCCAGACTTTTACTTTTATGAAGTGGTTAACATAATCACCATTAAAATGGTTTGTAGAAACAATTTGCGAAATCGCAGCAATTTCGAGAATATGGATACAAACCTTTAAATGGCATTGACTGGATGCATATCCCTATTGCACAAATGCAACAAACATCCAAAAAATAAGGCATTTGAATCACGATTGTTGCCACCGATTGTATTAGTAGAAACGCTTCTTTTGATAGCAAGATTGGATAGAAGAAAAAAAAGTTTATGGTACATGAATTGCCTGACAAACACAAAATTGATTTCAACTAGAAAACAAGTGAACCAGTCCAAGAAAAATATATCGTCAAACAAATGAAAAAGAAACCAGAAATGCATACACATAGAAATGCTCATCTGCAGAGAGATTGAAATTTTTGAAAAAAAAGGACAATCTTTTATTTTTCATATCAAAAAAGCATGTGGGATTAGTTGTTGAGCAGAAGAATCAGCATTGATGAGGATGTAATCCTCTTATCTGTTGCTGAGTAATTGAAAATTTAAAGAAACATAAGATAGAATGAAACCTATACTCCTTTTCCGCATAAGATATTGCGATTCAAAACCATGTCGGCTTTCACTATCATAACTTCATACAACATTAAACTTTTATAACCACAAACAACCTTTATAACAGTACTTGGCCTAATTAGCTTAATTGAGAATCGACTGAAAACTGTAACGCTAAGAATGATACATTCGCGGTTGACCTGAGTTGGCTTAGTATATGAAAAGTTGATATTCCTATCACAGCTTAATGTTGAAAAAAAGGAATTGATGATACTGATTAGATAATTTCATCTAAAATTTTGACTTCTAGTATTAGAAGTCAAATTTTTGGATTAGGCTACTCAAGAACAATGAGTTCCATTTGTTGCTTATTTTGACTTTAAAAGTGTAATAAAACCTAAAGAACATACACTCGTACAATGGTTGACCAACATGTACTGTTAATACTCCAATAAATCCCCGGAATAAACCACCGGGGATTTATTTAAAAGGAACACTGACCCGGGATTTATTCGAGACCAGATAATTTATTATTTTCATTCCCTCAAAGTTGGTATCAATTAATTAAAAATAACAAAAACTTACCAGAAACAAACATCTCTGGTATGAGCATATTATTTTCCTGATACTTTAATAACAAGGGGAATCCCTATACACTGTGCAAAGCTATTAGAAAATGTGAGGTGTGGGGAAGAGGCAAGCACTTAGGGAATTCCCCAAACCCACTGAGTGATTCTCTGTAGTGCCACTTAAACGTTGATGATACTGATAAGATAATTTCCTCAATTCTGGTTTCCAATTCAAATTTTCTGATTACTCAAAAACTATGAGTTCCATTTGTTGCTTATTTTGACTTTGAAAGTGTAATAAAAACCTGGGACTAGCTCAAAGCTAGATTTTTCAAGGTTTGAAAAGTGATTCAGAGATGAGTTATACTGACCTATAGTTGTTTTACGCCAAATTACGCTACAATTTCCAATGACCAGATTTGTTAAAAAAATGTTCATCTATAACTCAAACTAGCGTGTTTCGGTTATTCAACTGAAGGAGCACGCAACACAAATGCATCTCTTGTACGGAATCGTTATATCTCAAGTATAGTGCTCAACGTATGGAGAGTAATGTTCATTTAGAACTGCATAGGTCTTAGTGCACTCTCACTGCACTCTATAAATGTGTATCCACAACGCTATACAAGGGAAACAAGCACACTACTGTTTGGTGTTGATTATTAGTTGGAGCCTAAGTTCTTCTATAAGCGATCAATCATGAGCATCCTCTCCAAAAACCTCTTACAATCTCCATTTCCCCTCAGTCAAAAAATATTTACCTATGTCTAACAGTTACATCCTGTGGTGTTAAGCTTTATTCAAATCATAATGTTAGTAGCTCTTGTGAATTGTATTGATGGAAATGTCATCCATCGACAATGTTGGTCACTTACTTCCGCACATTTGCCATAAGTGCCAACACTATCAAAATGCAAAAAAGTGTAGCCATCATCAGTACCATACAGTTTAAATTCTTATAGAGTACTGGTAAAGGGGATTTTTTATGACTGATCAAGTGACGATATATAAATTATCAAATAAATACTTCACAACAAAAAGCCGAGAATTAATATTTATGGCCTCATGAATTGGTGAGGAATTTGCTGTCCTGCTGAAGAAGCCATTAAAAATCTTTAAGACATTGATCTGATTAGGATTTTATTTTTTGGTCACCATTTTCTAGCAGACGTCTGTTGTTTTATGTTTTTTATCTTTTTGCTGTTTGAATAGTTGATAAATAGGATCCCTACGAGGGTAATACCCTTTCTATGTTCTAACCCTAATATATGAAAACAATTTTGAAATAAAACTACATGTATGTTCGTGGTGTTAAAACAGTAAAATCCGTGCATAGGGGAAATTCTATGCAGGGTGCCAAAAAACGCATGGCTGGGGAGGTATTGCCTCCTGGGTCAAGGCTAGTTTTACATCATCATGTTTTAAAAATACATGGACGTGAAACAAAGAAATTCGAATAACGCTTTCTGATATTTATCTATAAATAAATTATATTTGAAAACGAATTTCAGAAGCATTTTGCCCCCACAGTCACTGCTATGATATAAAAAATACATTTTGATGGACATAATGCCAGTCAAAATACACGTATAAACTTCAACATATTACTTAAGTACTTTTAAAATTTTATCATTGCCAAACAAAGGCAAAATGCAACATGGCTCATGTGCATGATTTTAAAAGAATTACAAGTAGAGTTTATCTAAAAGTTCAATTAACATTATTCAATAACATTAGTTCAATATTAATTGAACTTTTAGATAAACTCTACTTGTAATTCTTTTAAAACCATGCACATGAGCCATGTTGTTTAACAACAATTAACAATAAAGATTTTGTTAGTTGACATCAGGGATTTTTGTGATATTTATCTATAAAGAAATGATATTTAAAACTAATTTCAGAAGTAATTGTCCCAAAGTCACTATTATAATATGAAAAATATTCTGATAAGCCATTTTCAAATTTTCTCAACACATTAAGTTTTTGAAAAATTTAAATCGAAGTTTTTTAAAATTTTTGTCTTGATAATTAAAAGCTGAGTTAATCCAATTAAAATTAATAAAGATTCTTGTTAGGTGGAATCAGTGGCTTTATGTGATATTTATCTTAAATTATATTGAAAACTAATTCAGAAGTATTTTGTGCAAAAGTCTATGCTATATGATGTGTAAAATAAATGTACGCTCTGATTTCCTCAGTTTTTGAAAAAAAAAATTGAAGTTTTCTAAATTTTATCCTGATGTGCCAAAGACAAAATTCAACATAGCTGCAGAGGTTCAATGCATCAAAACTTGTGCTCGTGCGAATTAAAAAGTGCAGACTTTATGTAAATTTAATTATAAGTCCAATTAAGGGTAAAGATAAAGATTTTTGTTGGGGCTGTTTTTCAAAACGAACGTTCATTGTTTGTAAATAAAAGAGCACATCTGTTCATTGTCTCCTCTTTTTAAATACCTTGGAAATTACGTGCATGGAAAAATTGCCAAGTTAATTTTCGGAAGAAAATGCTGTGAAATTGTCTCAGAGTTTTCTCGCACCAAGTTCACACATTTGCGAGCCTTCGTCAAATCCGAAAAAGCGGTTAAGTCGATATCGATCTGGCATGCTCAAGACCTATATTTAGAAAGTAAATACAATCTACATCATCAGTTGCATTTTTTCTCCACAAAATTCAACTTCTTGGATACTTAATCATTTTCAAAACTTGGACATGTCGAACGAAACCGCTGAAATGATATGCCCTGATGTTGTGCAAAGTTTGATTTAGGATAAAAAAAATGAATTTTTGATGAATTCCATTAATCCTGACCGTGGTTATCAAAAGCTAGCCATTGGGAGTTGTTAAATATAAATTTAATTAGCAAACGAGCCCATTTCAATAGAATTGCTCCACAGCTATATGACTATAAACAAATGCCTTTTAATTGCGAGATTCTCAGAGATATATTCACGTGGCCTAATATCCTAAGCAATAGAAGCAGTATAAAGCCCAAAATGGGATTTTTAATGCATTTTTCGACGAGATGCACCCAACCCCACCAACCATATATTTTAATTTGAAAGAGCAAGGGTGCGTATTTCTGAGTTTATCTGGGAGAATAAAATTGCGACTCGGCTTGAAAAGGTTTTAAATCAAAATGGATTTACTGGCTTTTCATGCATGTACTTTGGGTGAAATTTACGAAAAAGAATAAAGCCCTGTTTGGCAACTTTGGATTTTCTTGGATATTTTACCACCCCCTTTTTCGAATCTCTTCACCGTTGAGGGATTTTAAAGACACGCTTAGTCTATTTTTCTTAAGATTCAAATTACCATTATTCCTTAGAATTTACAAATAGGCGGTGAAGAAATTTACGATAGAAATAGGTTTTTATCTATTTTAACTCCATTGAAATTTATTGGAATATAATGCTGTCTATTTTTCTAAAAAAAAAACGACCTCTTGCTTTTATTGATCGAGGAAGGAATTGTATGGTAGAAGTAGTGTAGCCTAAAAGTAGCTAGGCAATGAGCAAAAATCTAGACTGAAAAATGTTTCAAGGGTCATTGTGGTCACTAGGTATCAATACAGAAATCAGCATCCATGGTTCCCTTTTTAATCTGGGTATTAACCGTTTCCTTGCGGTTATAAATATGGCTGCCATTGTAGTGTTGCCTCAATATAACGAATGAGAGTTCCAATATTTCATGCGTATGACATTAGAATTTGACAGTAGAAAAAAAAGAACAACAAATACAGTAAAATGTTGTTATACATGTATCTGAAAACACGAATATTCCTAAAACAATTAACTATGTACATATGCGATATATGTTGATGTATATAATACATCATTTTTACTGAGGACACAGGTTTGACTTAAAATGTTAAGCGAAATTCTGAAAAATGCAATGATCGAAGCTTACAGATGAATTTTAATCGAGAATAAACTACAATTTCGCCATTAAAAATAATTGAAATAAAACGTATGCCTTGAATAAATCTAACTATTTAGTGTAACGCCAATTACCATGATGGATATCTTCACAGACACAAGCTACTAACATTTTTGCTTTTCTTTAATATGGCAATTAAGGAGATAATGAGTGAAATTTAAACGAATTATCATTAGAATCTTTACGAGATCGTTAAAACAGCATTACATTTTTCTGTGTTATTTTCTAGGAGAACTAAAAAATGGGTTTAATATATTATTCGGGGTATTTAAAATGCTAAAGGTCCACTGTTCAGACAACAGGGGCAAGTCCTGTAACCTTTAAATAGATACCAACTTAAATCACAAAATGAGGCACTTAAAAATATTGCTTAGTTCATCCTTTTAAACGTTACATACCATAATTCGTAAACCATACCATAATTTAACATTAACAAAACTATTACCTTGTGTTTTGTGCCAAATGTTTATTTCAATTTGCCTTGCATTTTTCGAACTTATGTCATTATTTGTTTCATTTGTTTGTATATACTCTTAGATTTCAAAAAATCTTTATTTTCATGAAGAAGCTTCAATCGACTTATTTTTTTTGTTAATATTGATATGGTAGTTTGTTTAATATTTGCATTTTCTATGCTTTTTATATAATAAATATACATGTATACATAAAGAAGAAACGTATGTTTGTGTGTGGGTATGTCACCGTATGTGGCTGGTTGTTTGGTTACGTTTGTGAGGTAACAACTTGTTCATAATTTACCTAATTACTACGAAATTTTCTACGAGTATTATTCAACAACCCAGAAAAAAATAATGGGGGGTTCGTGAAATCAGAAACATTCACCCTCCCTTATATTCGCTCATTTTTCACTTTTACAATCTTTCAAAGCGATGCATTATAGGTAAATCAATCTCACTCCTTATGTACCCATAATGCACCATTTATACAAAAATTCAAGACAAATATGGCATTCATATAGATATATTTTCCATATAATTCATAAAAAAATGTTTGTGGTCAAATTGATGCTACATTGCCATTGTATAATTTTACCTATATGAAATAAATCTGAAGATTCATGCCCAAACATTAACTTGAATCTGATGATTTAATGACATACTGCCGGTGCGCTAGAAAAACGCCATAAGCTAAAAAACTGCTTTTTTTTCAGAATCTTATCCCCCTGTGTCCAATATGCCGACTTAATGAGTATCGAACGTTACTGCTACTTGTTTATCATATATTACAGAATAATGTCTTGAAAATCTTGTTTTATCTTCGAGGAACTGCTCGTCTTAAAACTTGCGCTTCAATGTTCATCTTATTGAATATAAAAATCCCAAATTGAACGCCGGCTACCATTCGCGAAAACAATAAACAAGCTAATTAGACGAGCCTGGAAGATATAAACGTCGAAGACAAAGAATGTTATATATAAATCTCAACAGTCTTAGCAAGAGGCAATAACAAACTCTTCTTTGAGATGCCCGAAGAGGGTTATGGCCATCTTAAGATGGGAAGATGTGCAGTTTCGAACAAGCTCACAATCCAAATTGTTGAATTCTTGAAAAAACATGTAAGGCTTCCATTAATAACTATAGAGAGATAAAGGACGATATTGTGCTAGAAAATTCATATTAGATCACAGATGAAAAGGGTTCGTTTGAAAATATATGACTTGCATTCATCATCCCTGCTGTGCCAGAAGTGTGTGGGCTACCTTTCATCACCATATGTGGAAACTTGTATTTTTTGGCATATTAAAACGACATATAAATGGCTTCTTCAGGTTGAGCTTGACAGTGGATGGCAGGCAGAGCCATACTTCCTTACCATTTTGCCATTCTAGTAAAATGCGTTATCGATGTACAACAATTTCCTGCAAATATATGACAGGTGCCCTGCGTGTTTCAAAAGGCTTCTATTTCAAGGTAGAATTTTTTTTTAATAAATACAGAAACCTTTGAAAATGAAAAAAAGTGACATTCATTTCCTGATGCCTTTACAAATATGTCATTTACATGATTCATTTTTTTTTTAAAAAAAATGCAGATAATCATTTTTCACGGTGCTGAATGATGTTATATCCTAACGTAAACTTTGAAGAAATTTATAACGAGAAATGTTAACATTCATCAAAAAAACATCCTTGGTGGTTCTTAACTCTTTGTGCATTGCAAACACAGACAAGTAAAGCTCTGATTTTATAGCAACGATAAGATTAAAAAAAATATGTAAGAGCACTTATAACTTACATAATTTTAGCTTAGCATAATGCATTTCATTCTGCAGTGAGGTATTAACGTGTTGTCGCTGACACTAAGATTAGCTTTTAATGTTAAATCAATTCGATGATGATTTATTATAGAAAGCAGCATTTTACAACTAATAGCCATGTTTGCAATCATAGCTACAAGCCAGACATGCTTAAAAGCCATCTTATTATTTGCCAAACTTTCTTCATTTCGCAAATTGATAGCAGACATCCTTACCATGTATTCACATTTGCAGGAATATTGATTAAATTTTTAAATGCGAACGAGTATACAATGAAATGATTGCAGCTTTATACGACGTATAAGTAGGGCTTAAATCTTACATATGTACAGGATGCATCATGCACCAAAGTGTTAGAAATGTTAAAAGTTTAGGAGAATGTAGAATAGGTTTGAGATACATTGTACTTGAAAAATGTCATTATATAGAGGATATAGAGTTAAGACATTTAGGAAGTTCTGATATAATGTGGGTATAATTGAGTCTATATCACGAAAATTTAATGAAATTCCATAAATATAGCAGTTTTGCATATGTTGGGCCATTTTGTGTGGCAAAATTATGTATAAAATTAGCTTTGGCATTGAATTTTAAGGCTATATTCAAAAATAACGAATTCTACAGGGGTATCACAAAAATAGAATTTTCAACTTCCCCGATTTTTCCTGTTTTTTTAATTAATTTTCCCTGACCATCCTAATGAGTTCAAAAATATAGCAATATGCCTAACAACATCTAATCGTGTTGCTCAAAGACAGTGTTTTAGACTACAATTTAGTAAATGACCACCTCAACTAGGAACCAAACAAAGCACTATTAAAACATTTTTAGATGTCATATCTGAATTAAAAATCATAATTAAAGTTAGTTTTTTTTAGCGAATAGCCGTGTCATTAAGCAGTTGAACAAGTAAAAAACAGAATGTATAAAACAGAATACCAAATTTTATTTATAAAAATGATATGAAAAATAATTAAAAATGGGAATTCCCCTTTTCTATAGCTACTGAGAATAGGCTGAATGTGCCACATGTAATAATGCTGAGTTTCCCTGACTTTTTCATAATGAAACAATTTTCACTGAAAATTCTAGGTTTTCTAATTCTGGGTTAACCCCTGTGCTGCACTACAGCACATGTTCTTATCAAGTGGATTGAAATGAGTAAAATTGCTTTGTTTACAAGTTTGTAAGATACGTTATGGCATCTGTCGATTGAAAAGTGACCCAAATGCTACAAGTTTAACGTATTAAGTGTTAGCAAGTGGAGACTTGGAGGCAGTTTTAATTAATTCTGGTCTCGTTTCGAGCTGTTTAGAAAACAAAAGACGCGGGGAACCCACCAACTGCGAGCAATTAGAAATGGAGATTAGTAATTAAAAATAGCAATGTTTAATTGGATTTCTGAGGCTCTTCAAGCCTGTAAGGTCAACGATTACTAGCGCCGAATGCGAATAATTTGGGTTAATACTGCGTTCAAATGCGAGTTGGGATGAGAATCGCAGAGAGATTTATGCTAAAACAAGGGCTATAATTTCCATTAAGTACAGAAATAGATGCATCTTATCTCACCAGCAATCGAATTAATTATTGCCTCAATTACTTCTTGATTATATGTTGTCGACAAACTGATAACAGCAGTTTTAGATCAGGATTTTCATTTTGTTCACTCGATAATTGGGATCATCTTGTTCGACAATGAAGGGGTTACAAACGATGGGAGGATTGAAATTGAGATTTTTAGATTAAAAAAGAGATGGTGGAGATGGTACGAAATGAGAGAGGAGTTTTCTGAACAAGACCATAGAAGCTCTCGATGGCTATCACATAAAAATTGATTTAAAAAACAAGAGTCCTTGTGCTTAATACGAATCATCGCATTTACATTCAATTATTGTTCTAAACATCAACTTGAAAAACACTTTTCTGTTGTTGTATTATTGAAAAAAAAAACTCCAGGTTCTTGATCTATGTGCAAAAGAAGGCCATGGGGTTACGAGCCCTGGAGTAATTATTTTTGAACTGAACAGTGGGGGATCTTTCTCACATGAATTTGGAAGTTAAAATTAGAATGTATATCAGCATGTAAAAAAAATATATAGTAACAAAAAATAGACCCAACGGTAATTACCTCCCCAAAAAGCGATTGTTTTGGATGCCTATCAACAGATCCAAGCTACTGCATGCAGGAAATGCAGATAAAAACGCTAAAAACAGAGATAAAGCTGAAAAACATTGTTTCGTGAACTTGTACCTGATAAAATAAGACACTAAGGTAGTCCATCATATTTTTATGCCGTTTTTTTGTTATCTATCTCCTGTAGTAAAAATGGGAGAGACTCTCAGTGCTGGGCAATGTGGATCCTATGCAAGACGTTGAGATATTATTGTGCATAACACAAAATAGTTGCTTACATGTATTATTATTTTTTTTCTTTCATAACCTGTTTTCAAAATGGTATTTTTGTTTGGTCTTTTTATCCTCTTGGCACGGGCTCTACAAGATTAGTCAAATAATTCGTTCGCTTAATTGTGTAGGCATTTTTATCTAAACTCCTCGAAAAAAAAAAATGTGCATTAGTTAAAATACCTCGAACGTTTTGTTTTTTGGATTAAATAATACGATCAATTTTTATTAAATGGAAAGTAGAGAAGGCAAATAACTTCATCGTTAATTTATGCATTATTGATTGAAATAAACCGCATTATTATGTGCCGAGCAATATTCAGTCATAAGAAGAAGAAAAAAAGTACTTTTCCTGAATTTTGTTTTTTTAAAAAAGGACGAAATTAACGAATGATTTTTCAAATGTTCTAAATCCACACAAACCATTGTTGGTTTCTTCTCCATGGACTCTAATTATAAAAACATAGTTTGACAAAACAAAGAAAACTTAGAAATCAAAAGTTTAAATGTCTGTGCTGGTTTTTCAAATATTTCCAGTTTACAACACTGAAATTTTATGAAATTGGATTCAAGTTCAACAAACTCTTTGTACAAATCTATTCCCAGAATCATGGAGAATGCATTAAAAGCAAAATGTGGTCCCAAACCATTTCAATACAAAAATGAGTACAGTGTATCTGTACCATGAAATTTTTTGGTCTAAATTGCTTGGTTTGCAAGGAAGAGTTGTTATCGATTCGGATTGACTAATATTTTTGGTAGTAAAACCAAGTTGGTGAACCTTGGCACCAAGATGATGAGCATGTGGCGTTACAACTACGTGTAAAATAATCGGATCGTCTAATATGCCACAAAAGATTGAAAGCACAATTTGGAAAAAGCTTCATAAATAAATGATGGCCAGTGCATTAAATTCTTAAAGTAATGCTCCAGCGTGCCACTATACTCGTAATGTCAACATAAAATAGTGGCGGCTAAACTGCCAATCTTTAGAACCCAAGTCCATCATGGACATCATCTAACAGAGCGATAACAGACATGGGGGTTGATCTATTTTGACAAACAACGTCGTGTGCTAAGGCTATGTTTGTAGTGTTCAAATATCTAATGGTTCGAGCCTCGACCTGGCTGGGTGCGGGCATTGTTTTCCTGAAATCGGGGTCAGAATCTTGGCACGAGTTCCTTTACAGTTGACCATTTTCAAATGTATGTCATAAACAACTGTCACTTTGGTGTTTAACAACAGTCCTTGGTGTACAAAATAAGTCTCCATCTTCAATGCAAGGTGTAACTGTATCTGGCTAGAAGACAAACCCCAGAAGACCACCATTAAGAAAGTCGACAATTTTCAAGAATTGTCAAGCACGTGACAAATACTTTGCTAATTGCATTGCAGGGACGATGGCGTTGGATTTTGATATTGTTCAATTAAATGGGAAAGAGCTGGTGGGGGGTTGATAAACGAGTAGAAAGTGACGTTTTTCTAAATAAAGCTGCTTCCCAGTGTCAAACCAAGAAATGTGACCCCGAGACGCAGTGGGGGATACAGAATCCTGCCAAGCAAACAGAATGGCGAAGAACCCCAGTTAAAACTGTCGTCAGGATCGTTTATTAAATTGATTGTGTATTTATATACCCCCATCCGACAGTTTGCTACTAGGAATTTCAATTTTCAGGGAAAAATCCAAGAAAACACGATAATAATCAACTGGGAATGACCCTAGAATGTTTACTGAGAGGTCCGAAATCTATAAACAGAACTCATCAAGTTGGTCAATTACTAGAAACCCATTGCCATAATGATAGAACCATGAAGAGGTTGCCAAACCTAAACAGGTTAAACGAATTAGCTAAACCCTGTTGGAAGGGGTCACTTAAAAGCTTCGTCAGTTTTCAACGAGAGATGGTATCTTATTTGACAAATGATCTTATGCACTTATGGTAATGTATGAACTTTAGAAAACAATGCTCATATTGTGCAGTGCAAGACATGGAAGTTTTATTTATACTTTTTTTAAGAGTCCAAAAAACGAACTTTTTTCCCATTGTGATGTACATGTACATGTAGTACTACGAGCTCGTATTTAAATTATGTAAGTAAGCTTACTTTAATTAGATAAACTTTTTACAATCATTTCCTCATTTATAATGATTGTATTGTATAGTGCATTTTCTGTACAAATTATGAAAACCTTAAATCCTTTAAAATAAACTCATACGTGAGAATATACCTGTACATGACCTTTGCCAATATAGATTGAAAACAAAGCATTTGATCGAAAAGTTATTCAAACAAAATATGTTTGGGATGGCGGGTGAATTAAAACAACTTAAATTAATGACATCCAAGTCATTTCCAGGTGAAGGTCATATTTTTCAATTGCAAACCCTGGTTTTACATATAGATTGGTAGCATTCAAATCAAACTAACTGATTGTATTTTAAGTTAAAATAAATACTTATGTTTTTATGTTATTGGCAAAGGTCACGTTTAGTGCACTTTTCTAAACAATGCTCATTATATGCTCAAATATCTTAGATGCTAAGGGTATTCAGACAACTGAGCAAGTAAAAAAATAGTTTTATAAAGTTTGAGCATTGACCTCGTGCATGCGCAGTAGTAAATTTAGATCATGCTCAAATGCAAATCTGAGTTGTTGCCCTAAACACAAACTTGCATGCTCATAAATCAATCCTATGCAGGAAAAAATCCTGAGCATGACCAATGCACCAATCAGGATTCAGAAAAACGTCACGTGGTCGAGGGTCAATTCAAAAAATAAAAAAAATTTAAGGAACAGTTTCATTTCCCAAAAATATGCTCAGTAGTTTGAGTTTGTAAGTAATTTCGCAACTTTAACTGTACAATAGACTCCTTCAATCGAGCGCTGCTGTCAATGCTTTTCCGCGTAATTAGATGTGCGCATGCGCAGTTCATGCGTGCATTACATGTGCATTAAAATTAAACTTCCCGGTTAATTTCCAAAAAGATAAATATATTGTACGATAGTTTAAAAAATGTAAATTTGCCTCAATTTGCTCGATTTCAGTATTGCAGTAGGCCTACATAAAGTAGCAAGACTAGCTGAATTCAACTTCACGTACAGTTTCACTGTCAAAACTTTTTTTAAGGATAGCCCATTTAGTCGAATGACACGCACATATAGCCTACAAATTGCGGTGGTTTGCATATACCCCGGATCGTGGAGGAATTCAAAATCCAACCACGGCGTTTTAGCTATATACGACTTTCTCCGAGAATATATTAAAAATAATGGGGCTATAACATGCAGAACTGTCCACGAACGCGTTTTCGCCCGTAATTTATATTAAAAGCTTGGGAGTTACCGGACTTGAGAGGACCGGTTGAGTTATAGTTTAGTGGCGACATTCCAACGAGTGAAAACCTCGCTGAAACCATTTTTCACCGAAAAAATATAGAAAAAAAAATGTTATACGAAATTTTGGCATTATAAATAATGGAAGGCTATATCAAAACCGCGCCTTTTGGGGCCGGGCTGACCACCGAGGCTGCTTGTGGATTCAGACCGACACGTGCCCTCCTGAGGGGGGAGGGCAACAGGCCAAGAATTAAGGAGGATTTGACTAGTGATTTATTCAATTTTAATGGTCAATACCCCTGTTAAAATGTAGCGTTTCTGTTTAGTAAATTTACACATGGCAGGATGAAATCGTCAATTTCCCTGACTTTTACAACAAATTTCCCTGATCATCTTGGCCACTGTAATCACAAAATGTAACATATGAAAAGGTTGGGAATACTAAATTTATGCTTGTTATACAGTAAAACGTTGTAAAGTGACCACTTTTTATAAATTGGATTTTAGTGCACACATGTATATGTTTTTCTTCATAAAAATTCTCTGTATAGTGACTACCTGTATACAGTGACCTAATTCTCTGGATGTATTTGGATTATGCAGATTAGTTAGGGTATCGATTTTTGAGTGGCAAGTAATAACTACCACTAATCGGTTCATCTGGAGAGGGATTATTAATTATACACAGCATTCTATTAAAGATAGATGTATACAACAAGCATTAATCAGCTTAACGAGAAAGGTTTTTTCCTGTATAATTAACACTTCATGGATACTTTCATTGGTTTTTTTTTCAGCATGACAAGAATAACCTGTAATATCCCTTAACCTAACTTTAGATATATTCTGCTCAAATGCCAACCCATAACCTACAACCACAGGTTATACTGGTTATACTGAAGAACATGAAGAACTAAACTTTTCATAAATTGAGTTTAAAGCATACATGTATGTTTTCTTTCATACAAATTCTCTGAATAATGACCACCTGTATACAGTGACCGAATTTGGCCAATTTTTGGGTGGTCACCTTTGGCAAATTTTTCTATATTAAAAAAATGTATTAATTTAACTACTCCTAAATCAGTTTAACTCTCTCAACTCATCATAGATCACCATGGTTACTATATACAGTACATGTATAGTTTCTTCAGCAGCCCTATAAAGATTTTCTAAAGAATAGCTTTAGATGTATTCTGCACATAAACCTGCCTTTAAAAAACACAATGTAAAACATTCTTATACCAGAAATCTGACTGAATTATAACCCCATCTTCAGAAAGGGGATGCACCTTCATTGCGTCCTGGAGGTGCAGAGGTCAAAGGGCGTGTCTGCTGTTCATAAGTGTTGGGAGGACCAATGGCGAATAATATACATAAAAGGCATCATCTTCCAGCAAGGGGAGGAATCCACACATTCTTTGAATCTTGGGAGGTTCTTGGTCAAACAGCATGTGTACAACTTTGGCACGTACCCTTTGCCTCTTGCAAAAAATCCTGCCCGAGGAACATTTGATAAGCATCAAAGAGCATGCGTGAATCCAACTTACAGGTCATTACATCGCCATCCCATGGTGGGGAGAGGTTGATATAATATGCTCGTTAAAAAAATCACGTTTGGCGACTCGAAAATGAGTCGGTGAGGGGATGATATGGCTAACGAGTCCCTGGCATCCACATATTAATCAACAGATGGGAAGGTTTGCATATGGACACATGAGGGCAGACAGGACAGTTGTCATTTAATGGGGACCATCCCCACCGCACATGCTTCAAGGCTATACGAGGTTTTGCCAGCATGTGGCTCCATAACCACGCCATATGGACCTCTTGCATATGGTAATTTCAATGCAGTTTATGAGCCATTTGACAAACATTGCAAAGACGAAAATGACAGGACATTTCTGTTTGCTGTACGGTGGGGATTACAGACTTGGTGGTGTGCTATAAGCAGGTGTACCAGAGTGTCACTTTTGAAGTGGGAGAAAGGTGACAAATCAATTTTAATCGCATTTCTAAACGGATTTTGGGATTCGTAATTTGGGCTGCAAGCATCTAACTGCTAAAGGGGGTCACACACTGACATGCAATTTTGGTTGGGAAACCCTAAAAACCAGATGGTCAGATATGTGGTCTTGTAGAGTTTTATGGTACTGCTAAATGGTAACTGCCAAAAAGCATATTGGGAAACCTTGACCTAGCCTGATGCATGTAATGCAACATTGACATTGTGTTGCAAAATATAAATTTTCGAAATATTTTATAGAAATTCCGTTGCACTGCTCTACAAAAAATATAGGTCATAGTGCAATCAGGGTAGTTTGGGGTTGTAGATGTACACACGTACATTATATTATTTCAGGTGAATGCAACTCAACATGCATTATTGAGAATGATTTCCAAATGCTTTATTGCAGTTTCAGATCCCACAAATCGCAATGCTATAAAGATAACTGCGTAAACATGTCCATCGATTGAATGCACATTAGAAAATGCATAGCTGAAACAGCTGAGCTCAATTAAATTGCTCGATGATAACAAAATTTATGTAGTTGAGCACCAGATTTTACTCATACTCAATTCGTTCATTTCTGCAATGCATCTTTAATCATCATGCAAGCATGACCTACTGTATCAAATTTTCCAGATTTCCTCTGAAGCTTACACCACGTTTATCGTATTTTACCAAACCGAGTTCATGGATGTGCCCAGGAAAAAAACTGAAATTTTCAAACCTACTGTAAATGTAATAGCAAAACCAATTAACGCGGAATGACCCTTAACCCTTTTCGCTTAAATCTTGACATCACTGAAGGAGCATGTTGTATTGATTTCTAGCATGCAAGCTGCTCATAGACTATCGAATGTACATAATCCCTCCCCTTATGCAATTACGCAGAATTACATAAAATGACCTTTAAATGGCTAATGCAAATAAGCACGAGACCGAATAACAATTTTATATCGCATTACACCGCTAGGCAATTTTGTTGACGCTTTTCAGAATATTATTCCCTGTTTTCCATTTTATATCAATATCATGTGTTACTTGGTCCCTTGGTGCCATAAGTGCATATATTTCAAGACTATGTTTCGATAGGTTTTTAACCAGAGCTTACCTGAATGCTGTGTCTTCCTTCTAACATCTTCATCTGTAATAAAAAAAAAACAACGTCAAACTTGTACAGAATGACAGAATTCAAAGGTCAAATCTAGAATATGCAAATTATTTTTAAAGCGTTTCCTAATATGGAAATGTACATGTATGTCGTGAAGCTTGACATTTCTACATGAATACTTCTGAAGAAGTCTTGAAATAAACAATCTACCATCTTGATTCGATATGGTGTTAAATCATTGTTTAGACTCGAGCATTTCGGTTCAAAATGTCATACAGATGCTGAAACTTAAATCTTGATTTCCAGTGCCATGTTTCAAACTTCTGTGAATGTATCTCAAACGTACCCAAATGTACGTAAATAAACAATCTTCCAAACATGCGGGTAACACACCAATACAAAGATTCTCTTTTTCATCAAACTGTATTTTTTTCCTTCACATAAATTTGCTTATCTTCTTCTGATGCAAACTAAATAAAAATTGTTGCAAGGATTTCTGTGCCAAGTCTTAGGGCTATGTCCATCTCTCCAGCACAATGAAATCAATCATTTTGGTAGAGTATGGATACGTGCAGTTTTCTTGAACTTGACAGATATGGTTATGGGATGATGCCATTCATCCTTCAGTCCATATAAATTTGAATTTTAAAATAACAACTACAAACCCGATCAGACAATTCACTCTATATAAAAAAAAGCAGCAACCCTTTCTGAAGAAAAAGTAAAATGGGGTCATTACACATCTCCTTTCTGACTATCAAAAGCAATACACACGCAAACATACATGTATATCCATTTCGGAAATAAATAGGAACGCATTTTTGCTCTGGGAAAAGCACTTCACAGCAATTAAGCATCTTCAAACCCCTCGCCAAGATCACTTGTCCTTTTCCCACATAGACTTTGTTTCGCACAACAATATCTTTTCCCAGTGTTTCCAAAACTTCTCAGGGTTCTCACTGTCCATTTTTCTTTGCAAAAGGAGATGTGGGTGGCAAACACTGCATGCCCAGAAAAAGGGTTATAAGGATTGGATGGAAGACTTTAGTGAGCATATTGCAAGGAAGGCGGTTAGAGAAGTGAAGAAAGACATTTGAAGCATCAAGAAGTGTGTGGGGGGGGATAGTTTTTCACACTATATACAAGCTTTCTATATGTCACAATGAGAGTAGCCCTGTGTGTCTTTACCTATTTCTCGAGAGATTTGTGAGCAGTGCTATATGTGAGGCGATCGATGTCAGTGTTGGACACAACATAAACGAGGTGCTAACGTCTACAGCGTTGGACTTTGGGGAGACATATTGCTAGCAAGTTTAGAGAAAAAAAATCTCAATATTACATTAAATGGCTATAGTGAAAAAGCCAAATCCGTTTTGTCTTTTTTTTTTATGGAGAGATGTAAATCCGATTAACATTCTTTGGCTATTTTTAGAGCCATCTCATTGGAAGCTAAAGCTGTTATCGAAAGCCATTATCTGGCGTAAATAGACGATATATCCTAGATTTACAATATGCATTGGATTTGGCAGCAATTTAGCACATACAAAAAAAGCAACCCAATCTGTTGGAGATGGAGCAAATTTAACAGCAATATATATCTCTTGTACTTGGAATTTATCGTAGAGAAGTCAGTGGCTATTTTTTCCCATCGAACAGAAATGAAAGGACATGTAATGGAATTGGAATGCAAATGGACAACATGATCACAAACAAACCTATGGTGGACTCGTAATGATGATAAATGCACTTTTCCTACATACTACACGATTCGGTGCCATGTAGTCTATATTATGAATGACATCCTCGGCATTGGATATTATTTTAATGCCCATAGAAATCCCCACAGAAATGAAATTGATAACTTGCCTTACTTTTCCTGATTTTAAAACAATTTTCACACACTTTCCTGTTGACTGCAATTTTAAAAATTGACAATGCCTAACATTTTAGCTCTTTTAGAACTCAATTTTCACTGTTCTGCAAATGGTCACCTCGACTTCATCTTGGTATACACAAACTACTACTAAAGAGATTTTTTCCCCTTCTCATACCTGAATTTTCCATGTTTAAAAACATTTTTTTATGACCACCCTGTTGACGGAAATGAAATTTTCCAACTTTCCACAGTTTCCCACAATTTTTCCTAAACATTCCTGTTGACTAAAATTTTTTTAAATTGAAATGTGCTTATCAGCTTTTTGTCTTGTTTCTCAAGGAAGCTTTTTTTTTTTAATTCAATTTTCAATGTTCTGCAAATGGCCCCCTTGACTTTATCTTGCAGGTATTGACAAATTATTACTAAAATGAGTTTCCCCTTTGTCATACCTGAATTAAAGCTCATATCTAATTAAAATAAGTTAATTAGGAGGTTAGCGAATATCATTGCCATTAAATAGTTGTAAGACTAGACAAAAAATTGCTTTTTTGGTTAAAAAACAATTAATATTTCAGTAAAATGGTGTTAAAATGAGTAGGCAAGGAAATGCCTCGTGTGCAATTTCTTGAATTTTATGATAACTAATAGCTGACAATGTGAAATCAAATGTGATACGTACATGTAATGTTAAATTCCCCTGACTATTCCAAGTCTGTGGAAATCCATTAAATTTAATTTCCCTGACAATTACAGGTAAATCTATCCAAATATTGCATAGCATTTGCGAAAGCCCAGCATTCTGCAATGCTCACAATGCCTGTTGTTCGTCTTCAAATTAAAACAAACATAACTGACACGCAGTAATTTTAATGCCAATGATATTACATTAGCCGTGCCATTATGTAGTGCACTTTTAGCCTCGGAATGCCTTTCTATGTACACAGGTTTGACTTTTCCCTAACTGGCACGAAATGTTCCCTGTTACACCTGTACGCAATGGCCCAATTGTGCCTCAACCCTCATGTGCAGAAAGGTGCCTTTGGGATCACGGTGGTTGCAGTTGGCCATTTAATGTCCAGATAATAAGCTCATCCTTTCATTATACAAAGTCGTTGTGATGCTAATGTACTCCTTATCTGTTTTATAATAAATTGCACCATGGTCGACCAATTTGGCCATGCTAGGCTTGCCATGGTGCAGAGGAAATGTAGACATCAATTGGCATGCGCCAGACGCAACCTCTCCGCATTGAGTTTAATCATTGGAGTTCGTAATATGGCATAAAATCAATTTGGTTTTGATTTCCCAAGTCAACAAACACTTCAACGAATCCGTTGTTGTGGCGCATTTTCAAAAATATTATTCACAAAAGCGTTGCAGGGCTAATTTTCTATGGTTGTTGTGTACATGTACATGTATACTGTTTGCAGCTAGGCAAGTCTTAGCTGCGGGGTGAAATTTCATGCAGTGTGCTGTTTGAACATGGAATGAATGATCATTTAACTGCATAATGATTGCCCTGATGCCATTTATACTTGGTATCGATGCGAGGATCCTGGTCGTGTAGCCTTAATAGACGTTTAGGAGATTTTCTTTGAAAATGTTTTTGAAAACTAGGTTTTTCACAAATGGCAAAATCTCCATTTGTTGCTAATGTCAGGTTTTAGGTCACATACGAGAATAGCATTGCAATGAGAGTTGCATTGATGCATTTATGCATGTCCATATAGAAGACGTTGGAATTGAAGTTAAAAGCTTGTTATAACAGAGAGAGAATGCTTCTTCTCTCTTTTTTTTTTTTTGGTAAACCTTGTAACCTAATTTTCAGCTATGTAACATGGTTTGTTTATTGACATAGATGTGCCGACATCAATGTTTTACATTGTTTTATGCTTTATTATGCTATCGGTGTGCAGCGTTTAAACAAAAAATACTGCATCAGGACAAGACCTGACTCAAAATTTTTGTAAAGTCAAAGGGTTGTGTGTTTATAAAATGATTTTTTTTTTCTACCATGGATAGAAATTAACCTGTACTGTTATTGTGATGCAAATATTGAAATGCAAACTCGTACACCTATTGTTGGCTATAATATATTTAGCAATTTCATTGACATGCAACAAAGATACGTTTTTCACAACCCTGTAGAATTACATAAAATGTTTCTTAAAATTCAATAAGTCTTTCAAAACAAAGTTGTTTTTTTGTTGAAAAGTCCATTTAAAACGATGCGGTGCATTTCAATTCAGCACATACATTGAAGATTTCCTAGACATTATTGAAAAAAAAAAACTTGGAAAAAAAAAACGTTAAAAGTTATAAATATAAAGGCAAAATGTTTGAAAGAGATCCATTGAAATTTTTTTCCTCTTACATATATTTTCAATGCATTGTGTTGACAATCTCGTTTACCGCATTGCAAATAATAAACTAAGATGCACAAACTATAGCAACTTTAAAAAAAATTGCAATATATTGAAACAGTTGTGAGTAAATTTTACATATATCATTTATCGAATCCGTATTTAAAGTTGATTCCATAAATGCATTTGGTATAAAAATAACACCATAAATAATAAAATGTATGTATGAAATATACATATTAAAAATGGGGAATTAAATAACCTATCCAAGCGAATGTTAACAATTTCAAGTTGGACAACATGCACTTGTTTCTGAATAGATTTTCTATTCAAAACCAAATCAGAATTATTTTTATCAATGCATCCTTAGCAACATGTACCTAATTGGCTTCTCACTATAGTTGCACATTACACTTCATACTTTAACATCCATTTAATGACAATCTTTGCATTTGAATGATATCACGATATTCAAATATCAACTAGCAAAACGGTCGTATTATCAATTGAAAGAGAGGGACTTGCATACATGTATATCAGCTCAATGTCTAAAATATCTTCAAGCAATGTTGTTGAAAAATACACGCACAAGCTAAACGATGAAAAAAAAAATTTACAGTATTAACGTTATCCATATCGCAGTTAATAAGGATAATATGCAATTTTCTAAAAGCTCTTAAAGATACATAACGTTTTGCATTGATATCCCCGTGTAGACTGCTATGGCATGCATATTAAGCGGGAGGCCTCCAAATTAATTTAGCATAGTCTATACAAAGACGAAAAGTCAACAAACCCTATATGATATGCAAACATGTATATAGCAGCGACATTCGAAAGGGCGTGTATGGGTGTGGGGGGTGGTGGTGGTGTGTGCATATGCGAGGAATTGATGCTGCTTTATTTAATAATCTTTTCATGCGTTTTTATGAGGGTGAGATGCTGAAAGCATATGGCAAGTTTGTAATCCACGAATATTACAGATGTCTTTTTTTTTTCTATTTGATATGCTATCTTTAAAATGCATCTCGTAGAAAACTGGTTAATTGTATAAGATATTGAAGAAAAAGCTGTAGTGCACATTCAATCATCCTATGTTAGACCACGCCGGCATTTAACAATCTTATAAGAAGATAAAACGGATCGAAACCTGATTGCAGTCATTTTTTTTTTCTCACAAGGAGACATATATTGGCCACGAAAATGAACAATATCGATTTTGGATGTTGTTATACACATCATGATTCTTATAACAAAATTTTCTGTGCCTAGCTTGCTGAGAGAGCTGTATAGTGAAAGAGACCCAGAATAAAAACTAGATTACATGCTAGTCGTCGACCATATTGGAGTAAATGGGCAATATTAAAAGAAAAAAAAATGAGTCCGCAAAGACATTGAGGGCTTGGAATTAGAGCTCTTTTAATTAATTCAATTTCAAAGGGGGGAAAAAATAACATTTGAACATGCTATAAAATTAGCCAAGTTTTTTTTTATCGAAACCATGAAACGTTTTTTGATAAAACTGATATAGTTCAATTTACTGGATGCACAACAGATGAAAGTAAGAGGTTGGATATAAAAAGTAGATTGTCGACCTTGTATTTTTACAACTTTTTTGGTCACACATCCTTTCATCTTCAATTTTTTGTCTATTACCCCTTTGATGATATTTTTTTTATTACTGAGTTAGGTGCAAATTTGTGAGGTTTATCCTGCAAGTCAAAGTTCGATTCTCAAGCCAGTTAAGATTCTGGATTTCAGCAATACCTGAGGCAATTAGCTACAAAAAATTATAAAAACACAATTAACAAGTGAACGATACGCAATGTCAACCAAATTGGACAGGTGCACTACGTTCTTGTTTGCATTATTAATGATAATTAGACCCAAAAAAAATTTCCATTCTCATGCCTGTTTTTCCCACCAAACTGCAGTTGTTGTCCACAATAGGAAATTTAAACAAATTACATCAACTGTCATACATATCCTAGCTTACCTATTCCAATTTGTAAAATTGGAACATGGTCTAATCCAACGCCGGATAACATACCAATTTGACAACAATTTTCAGTATGGAGTTGACGTCATTTTACTGGCATATTTCCAATGTTGAGTGTCTCACAAATTAATTTTTCTTATGGAACATTACTTTTTTCTATTGCAAACCATGTTTTTTTCCCCCATTACGCCAAGTAATAGCATTTTTTTTGGCCTTGCAAAATTTAGGTCTCGACTTCAATCCAAGACTAACAAGAAATGAGCAAACCATTTTTATGAGCCCAATGGAATTCTGCAATTAGGTTAACTCAGTGGAGCGCATCATTTCATTTGTTGGATATTTTTACAGTGTCTTTTGTAGTATACAATGAAAAAAAAAAGCATTCAAAATTTCGTAACTCGATAAGATTAGAAGATATGCCTTACAAATTCCATTATTCCATTAAAAAATGTATCCCTTTGTCGTTAGTTTTATAAAAAAGTGTTAGCTTTTCCTGACAAGCCAGCAAGAAACAGAGTGTACCTATCAATTATCCTCGATAAAATGGTCTATTTTACACGCATTGGCGATCAGAACGGATGAGTTGCTTGACTTTTATCTTAAAAATTCAATAAAAATAGTAGGTGCGCATTGGAGCCTAAAGTAATTTACGACTTCAAAAGAAAACATATTAATTTGAATGAATTAAATCCATTGGGGAACCAGGCTAGCTTTTCAACACCGTTGCATTTGTATGCTCCCCAAGTAATAATTACTCCATTAATATTCAATTGCCATAGTTTGTGGCTTCATAACAATGGAAAATTGTCGCAGATACCATTTTGGAATACAAATTTCCCATAATCGACCTTTTGGAAAACAATTCTTATAAATAATTTCTGGCTTAATCCACTACCTGCCAGGTGCTTCTCTATCTTTTTCAGACAGGAAACCGTTTGCAAGTTTGCAAGGTTAGGTTTTTTTTTCACATAAACAATTTTTCCCATTGATAATCTTAAATTACCGGCAATATAAAAAATCTTGGATGGCTTAAATATGTTTTTTTATATAAAAACGCGTAAATTTAAGGGGATGCAACTTCCTGTGTTGCCAGAAGTGAAATAGGGTGATCCAATTTATAGTTACCACATCATATTTCACCTTTTCTTCTTAATATCATAGCGGGAACATTTTCGGTTACTTCCATTTCATAAACTACTATGGCACGATATATGAAATGCTAAGAAGATCAAAAGGAACTGCTTTCTTGTATTGTATATAATGTACATGTAGTTAAATTCGATGCATCCACAGTGGGTAAATCTTAGTCTTAAGACATGTTTTTTCAGCTGTTATATTTTAAAATGTACATGTTAAATGTGTTGTTGTGGGTCATTTAAGAATATACCAAATTTATATTTTTTTACAATCATTTTTTGAATAACACTTCATTATTCATCTTTGCATTTGGTCCTTATTTTTAAATTCACGTGAGATGTTTCACATAATTTTCTCCACCAGATAAGGTAAAATTAATATTCTTAATAATAGAACAGTTTCATGTATTTTTACAGAAGACAGTGATAAGACTTAAGATTAAGATTTTAAAATTTTTTTTAGAATACCTTAACATGCAAGATTTAATTTATATTTATGTCTTAAGACTTAAGACTAATACATTTAATGTTTTGGTAAGACATTCCCTACCTCCTGTGAATGCACCACCCAGATGTTCACAGATGATGTTATAAGTTCCAAGCATGGTTTCTATAACCGGTTATGGTTACAAACATAAATCAATAGAAATGTTTAATATCTCATAAATTTAAAAAAAAATATCTAAAAATGA
This sequence comes from Xestoiulus laeticollis, assembly GCA_034698905.1. Classification (NCBI taxonomy): domain Eukaryota; kingdom Metazoa; phylum Arthropoda; class Diplopoda; order Julida; family Julidae; genus Xestoiulus; species Xestoiulus laeticollis. The sequence goes on along the minus strand of JAQGCC010000120.1, from coordinate 19,544 downwards.
TTATATGCAAGAGTTTACAACAATCCCAATTTGTTTATACTTTCGTTACAAGGCAAGCAAGCGTGGGAAAAGCATTGTTTAATTCTCAGAATAGCTAATGTATACTCATCTAAATTTGAATATCATTTTGATTATTCAGTTATGCATGTTTGACAATATTACTGACAAATGATTTGAATAACCAAGCCCATTACTTTCACTTATATAACATAATTGCTACGTAAGGAAAGTTTTATACCTGGTTATTATACACAAAAATAAAGAAAACCTGTTTACATAATGGTATTTAAGTAAGCAGCTTAGAAACTTATAACTAGTAGGTAGCATTAACGTTTTTTCTTATAAGCAGCTTTAAATCGATTAAAATTTCCATCAACGTAGATGTTATAACAATATAAAATTGTATAAGAATGACATACATGTACATTAGGTGTCATGCAACAACCTAAAACATGTTTAAGAATTCTATAAACAAGTAATACGAAATGTTTTGTACACTTGTAATTTGAACCTGTAACCAGACAATGAAAATACTGAGAATTGTCCAGTTACCAGACAAGAAGTATTTGACCTCTGTCACTTTTAATACAGGAAAGTCTGTAAAAATGTCCCTTGGACAACATTCACATTTCCCTGTCAAGCTACCAGGTTTTGTAATAAACCAATAAGGTGATGGATCTAAGGCTTGACATGCATGATCCTTGGTTGTGTCATTTCCAGCTGCCATATCAGTGTTCGATATCCTATAATTAGTAGAACATGTAATTAAATAATAACGGCTGATAGTTCACTCCTGTTTATAGTGTATAACAGTAGTACACATTTTTCGCCTAGGTAAACTCATATCCTGCCATCCAATAATTAGTTCGAATAATTTCTTACAGCACTATCTCCATGTCCATTGTAAAACAGCCACCACTCCAGCCATAAATAATGACGGTTTAATTAGATTTAATTTTTTAATTAAATCGTTAGATTGTGATGGGCTTTCCTGCCTACACAACCCCCTTAATAAACAAATTCAAAAGGGATCATCCATAAAGGATGTCATGGTGATAGAACACGTGTGAAATCTCTTCTTGCTTCTATTAATCGATGTCAGACAAGATGTACTTCCAGACAGGATAATAAACAGGAAATAAGACATTCGTCATCGACTAAAAAATGCATTATTATACATGTACATATTATAAATGCTTTTCTTAATGTCTCCAATATCTACAGGGTTACGAATCCAACAGCAGCAGTAGAACCTGTCTAAAATAATACTCTTGGGACCAGGGAAAAATATTTTAGGCAGGTTATTATTTCAGACAGATTCATCTGTAAACATGCTACAGTGTATACAGCTGAAAAATAGGGAATGTCCCCTTTTTGAATCCTTCATGAGTCACTTGCTATTGGTTGACACTATTTACACAGCTGCAAAATAGGGAATTTTCCTGTAGAGATAAGTCAGTAGTTATTGGGTATCACAAGGAAAGTTTAATTGCCCTGCCTAATTACCTGCCATTTTAATGAAATTTTGCCCTGTATGACGTTTTTTGCAGTTCCATTGATGATATTCCCTTAAAAAATCATTGGGACCAATAAAAATTATTAAATATCCCTTTATAGAGATTTATGATTTTTTACATGGGCATCGCATTTTATTATTTTAGAGAGTATATTATTTTGCGCAGGAATATTTTAGACAGGTTCTACTGTAAATGCATTTTTGTCTCCAATATCTATACAGGGTTACAAATCCAATAAATATTGCAAATGTTGTTGTTTCTAAAAAAGGCTTTTCTTGGTTTTGAGGCACAAGTTCAATTTGAAGCAATCTGTATCAGTTGAGCCACTGACCACATCAAACCACCACCATCCTTGGGATTTCCTTCATGGTCGATTCCTCATAGGCAAACTCCAAGAAAGTGCTCTCATCTTAATAATGTTTCATAATTGAAATTTCAGAGTTGGTTGCACCCCTAATGTTTGTCCCACTTAAGAGAATGACTCACTCTGGTTCTGCATGGAGTGACCAGCACCCCCAAAGAGTCCCTCCCAAACAGCTCAGGCATGAGATCTCTCGGTTGGACCCCCAACACCCAACAATGAATTAAATTGGTAGACAAAAGAAAGGGGTTGGAGTGGTGCTCACCAACCTTTCCTTCTTTTTCCATCTCCTCAAATTTACTCCTTTGCTGGAAATCAAAGTGCACCAACAATGGCTAGCAGTAGATTTCGTGTAAGAGAGGTACCCCCCCTACCACCACCACCCTCCTCCACCTTCCCATTTGCCTGTTCATGGGAACGGGGGCTAGTAGATCTCACAGTGGCCAGTTTTTTGGCCAGTTTCCGCTGCTAGAGGGCATTTTTCTTCCCTCGGGTCACCTAACAGCTGCCTGTCACGTAAACAGGAGCTTTTCTCATCTTCTCTCTTACCTGAATGTTTTTTTTTCTGTTACCCTCCAATGTTTCATCGCTATTCATGAGCATAAATCTGGGGGCAGGTAATATCGAGCGAGGGAGCCACCTCCGGCAACCCAACTATTAATATATACAGGTGTCTGGGATGTTATTTTTTTTTTCTTCATCAGCCTTGTTCTCAGGTTGTTGTTAAGCCACAATTACATCAGGGGTCACAGACGTCACTCTGCCAGAGCAGGGAAATTGAAAATATGTGGATTATTGCAACTGACCTTACACAAACACCAAGAGATCTCTATATGGAAGAGCGTGCCAGTCTTCAGAGAGGTCAACAATGAGAAAGACAAAGGTTGGCACATGCGAAAAGCTATTTAAAAAGACGTAATTGTTGTAGAGTTAATGTGGCGAATCACCTGTTTGCTTAAACACGGTGTCAACAGCTTGTTTGCCCTTGGGGGGCAGAAAATGTTGACCGCACAGTCCATTCACAATTTGGTCTTTTAATTCATGGTTTGTGCAGTTTGGAGATGTAATGGTAGTCTTTCATGTACCTTGCTTCCTCCGGCTAATATGGTGTCTTGACAATGTTGCCATCAGAGTTTAGGTAGAGAAAATGGGAGAATTCTCTCTGCATCTACTGTAATAAACCACGCTGGATTAAATATCTTTTATATTGTCTATTTTGAATTTCTTGGATAGCCATGCTCCTGCAAATATGCAGTTCTCGTTCTCATATTTGTGCAAATTGCAGCAAGTTTATACCAGAGCAAATGGCTCCAGAGCTAGAAACAACTGCAAAACGTCGTGGTTATGGGATCGTTTAGTTTGTCATCTGTAATAATAAAACCAAACACTCTTGTAAAATTGAGCTGTAGTAACTTGTTCTGCCTTTTTGCTTTTGTGTTAATATACGAAATTTAACATTTTTATTCAGTTTAAATCGTATGTCTTAACATTACTTTTCTTTAAGGGTTTTGTTTTTGTTTATCTTGTTGTTTAACTATAAATAAGTGATAAAGTGTTGGTTTAACGACTTCCTCTGACATCCCTCCCAACAAGGCGCTCATACAGCGAGACTTAACCTGGAAAAGCCTGGAAAAGCAAGACTTGAACCATTTTTCAATGTGCAATCCAAACATTGTTTTTTTTTAGAGTATGGTGAGGCATGCAATGCCGCAAATGCGATTAGCAAGTGGTTCCACATTAAAATCCCAACAAATTACTAGTTTGCAGTCATTGAGGGTGTAAACTGTATCATTTTTAACTTGTCTTGCTAATCCCTGTTTTCCGGACCCGATTGTCCACCAAGAAAGAAAAAAAAATGGCAAAATGAAGCGAGAGGAACCATGCTTGGCTGGGATGAGCAACCAGCAGCAAAAACGATGGTTTAAGCCCTGAAAAGGTACCAACATAATAAAGGTATTGATGGTGTGCACTCAGCGCTCATTTTAAGAGTGGCAAAGTGCTCACAGAAGCGGAACTTACCATGGGCCAGGGCACTCTACCATGCTCAATTGTTAGCAACACAAATTTGCAACTCAGGCTCCCCAACTTTTGATTATTATGTGGGGGTTATTGTTAACCATCATCATCTTCATTGTAGGCAGGGACGAATTTAACCCTTCGGAAATCTGCATGGACGGGAGGTTTCTTATTATAACGTGGTCACATTAACACTTCTCTTCCACCACAATACACATGCGCCATATTGCACGCATGACTGCCATCTGACCATGGGAGGAGAACATTTGAAATAAGCTATTGGCCCACATTCACTTTTCAGATTTCAAGTTGAAAAAATTAATTACATGAGACAGCTAATGTGTTTCCTGGAAATACAGTGATTGCCAATTTTCAGTGACATGGTGTAACATGTAAAACCAATTTGGACATTGCACAGTCTCTAAATACTACTACAAATGCATTCATGTCTTTTAAAACACAACAGCCTTTGAAAATCAAAACATTCGCTTTGAATAAAGTACATAATAGTCTTGGGAGCAGGGAAAATATTATTTTAGACAGGTTATTATATTAAACAGGTTCATCGGTAAACAAAATAGGGAATATCCCCGTTTTTTAATCCTTATTCAATTGTACATGTATATATATATATATATAGATGAGTTAGTAGTTATTGGGTATCATAAGCAAAGTTTAATTAATCTGCATCTCCCTGCCTTTTTTGGTTCCATGATTGACATTTTCAATTACATGTTTGACATTTTTAAATTCATGTTTCCCATTTTTTGGTTCCATTGTTAATATTACCGTGAAAAAATCATTGGGACCCATAGAAATTATTAAATTTCACTTTATGGAGGTTTATTATCACATGCATGGGTATAAGATTATTTTACATAGGATTATTTTAGACAGGTTCTACTGTTCTGGACTGTTTACATAAGACAGGCATTTTAATCCTGGTAATACAGAGACATCCATTTTGCATTGAGATGGTGTTACATGTAAAGCCAATTTGGACATTGTGCATGGACAATCTGGTTCTACCATAAATAAATTCATGTTTTACATGCCACAATAACAGCATTTGAAAATGAAAGTATTAATGTACTACAACTGGAACTGTTCAATAATATATTTTTGGGGAAAAAGTTTTATATTGAAAATCATAAAATCAATGATATGACCTCAGAAATCTTGCTTTGCTTTCTGCCTGTAGGGAAATTTCGTTGCCAAGTCAAAGTATATAGCACAATGTAACTGTCCAAGGTATGAAGTTAAACATGAACATGCACTAAAACAATGTCAGGATACCATTAAGCCAACTTGATTAGGAAACATTTCAGCTGTCACCACGACATTTATTGCACATGTTGAGTTGGTTGTTTTGGTGGCAGCTGAAATGTTTTCCACGATTAAACCTAGCCAGATTGCCCCAAAAATTAGCCTGGGTTTTATTTATGGGCTCTTTCTGCCACCTTATAAACTGAAAAGAATTAAGTGAGGTAAAAAAATGCATTTATAGCATGATTTTCTTTCACGTTTTTTACCTCTGATCCCAACATCAATTTCGAGGCAAATTGTTCAGTAACATTATTGAGCCCTGGATCAAACCATCATAACTCCCGAGATAATTTTCAAACAACAGCTTCGAGTTTTATTTTAGTATGAGGCCTTTAACCTGACAGCCCATTAACCTTCCTCCTCCCCTTGCTAATGAGCGCATCAACTATAGGGTAATTCTGTGGTGCAACATTTTACAACATGAAAAGCATTAAAACAAAAGGTGGAGACAAATCCTGCAAGCCTGTTTTAACAACTAGGAATATGTAAAAAAGATTTTATCGTGAGATGTTTTTAATAAATTCTCCTAGTCATATTTACCAGTTCGTTATGTTTGGGGTTGTTGTACTTGAGATCCTAGTTGGAATTACATGACTGCCACCCACATTGGAATTGACAAATCAGTAAGGTATAAAGCCGCATTTTTAAATTTCAAACTTTTCAGAGCTTGTTGTCCAACTTGTACATTTTGCATCTATGGGTCAACTTCATTCAGTTACTGAATAAGTTACCATCTCAGCTTTCCATTTTGCAACTATGGTTAGCCTTATGAAAACAATTTCAAGATGCTCCTATATATACATGTAGGTCAACGCTGTAATTCACCTCTATATAAAAATGAAAATTGTGTCAGCCGTTTGAAAATTGAGATGCTTATGGTATAAGATTGCAACGTTGCATGAGCGGTTAACTTTAATCGGCAACCCAGCCTGGATCCATTCACGGTGTTTGAATGAAAATTTATGCATACAATTACTGCAATAAAGCTGACATTATTTTGAGGTTGCATGCAACACATGCACCATTAATAAATATGATAAAGTGGATCTGCATTCCAAATAGGCGAACTTAATCCTTGCAAATGCAATTAGTATTTGGCTCAATAAAGCTTTTCTAAATATTAAAATTAAGGCAGGGATTATTTCGTCACCTTCCGACCTTCAATTCGGGTCATAACCTCATCGATGGCACATAAACTTTTGGTACCTACTTTGGTGCAGTATTTACTACAAAACCCATTGCTTTCCATCCCTTATATCCTCTTCTTCTCCATGACTGAAGAGGAAACAGTAATGTACGTAAAATTAAAAGGCACCAAAGCGATTTTGTCGCAAAAAAAGAGTACACAAAGGATTAGAGAACCTGTTATAAAGACAAAATGTTGAGCGTTCTCATGGAATAAAAGGCTTATTGTCTTTAATCAATGCTGATTTCTAAGCGAAACAGTGCTGGAGAAATTGAAAGCTAACATGGACATATTAGCACTTTAGCACTAAGTGCAAAGTACCCGCAATGACTGACTATATATGAGGACATTTAAAAAACACATTGATTAACATTTGAAATGCAGAGGCACTATTTGGGTTGTCTTACCTTGATGGCAATACACTTCTTTGAATGAATTTTCAAAAAGAACACCTAATCTGATGTGAACTCTCAAGTTAATCAAGGTTTTTTTACATTAGTTTTTTAGCTATATAGCACAGAAGATGGAGATTAGCAAGATTGATTTGCTTATCTGTTCAAGAAAGTGTCCAATCTTGGTTGGAGTAATGCAATGATAGTGTCCTGGGGTGGTTAACTTGAAAATAAGAAAGTGGCTAAGTAGTTTTCTAGCAGAGCACAGATTAGTAATTTTGGTTTTGTTAACTTTCCAGAAGACATTGTCCAATTTTATATACAAGACACCTTGCTTGGGGTAAGGCAATGACAGTGATGCCTTTAAAGTATCTCCAGAACGTATAGAAAAACTGTCTGATGCAAATATTGACAGTTTACAGCATTCTTAATCGCCATTGCATTCCTTGTATTTGCCCAATTCTGGCAATACCATCTGGTGAACTAATGACATTAGATGCCTTAGAACATCCATAGGCTATATCTTGCCATTTATAATAAGGAGGCAAGGCACTGTAGTAAAGACTGTAAAATATCTTCAGGTTATGCAGACAGACTATCTGGTGAAAATATTGTTAGTTTACAGTATTCTAAATTGTCGTGGCATTCCTTGGATTTGCCCAATTCTGGAAACAACAGCTGATGAACCAATGACATTAGACGTCTTGGAACATCAAAATATCTTTCCATCTAGTGCTAGGAAACAAAAAGATGTGACAAAGTTTCCTACAACTTCTTTGTAAATTTAAACTGCGCTATATAGCTAGAAAAAAATGGAATTTAGGGAATGATTCCATAGTAAACCAAAGACAACATTAGCATGCTTGAAGGTATAGGATGCTACAGAAGATAAGACATCCTATCTGCCTGCAGGTTCAAAATTCGCAGTACACTTAAATACAAAAGAAATAAAAATACTAAGAAAATACCATCAACTACCGTTTCGGCAAAGATCAATCTGAGCAACCCTGATTTCATAGACATAACAAGATCAGAAACTTCACTTGTCGGGTAGCAAGATTCATTAATTATTAACGAAGCAGCAGTTTGAAGAACTGCTTAACCACGAATGTTTCTAATTACTTAAAGCACTCTGCAGAACAATTCACCGCCAGCAATAACAAAAGGTGGAAAAAAATGAAAAGTTTTTTTTATTCAGCATGCCTTTATCCCAACGTTTCTCACGAATATTTTAATACACTAACGTGTTTTATGTAATAATCATAATGCAAGGCTGGCTATGAAATGGAAAATGAAGATGAATTATAGAGGCAAAAGTTTTCCCTCGTATGGCAACCACAGAAATCGAAAATGCTCCGAAAGAGCATCTCACGAATTATGCGGTTTTTCCCATGTTGGTTGGTTCCCATCGAAATATGCAACCCCCCATATAACAAAAGACAGGCACTAAATTTGCTTACAACAAACAACAGAGTCCCATACACGCTCTCTACATATAAAAGAAGAAAAAAATAACTGAAAACAAATTGTAGTTCATTAATCAAAATGAAAACACAATTAAGGACCTTTAAGATTTTTCCATGTTACAAATCGATATGGTCTCTCTCTTTCTTTCCCTTTTGTTGCCACCAAAACTGTTCTCCAACAGCATGCACCTTATACTCCCATGTTCAACGGATTTTGGCACAAACAACAGATTAATCTGGATATTTATTATTGTGTATCCAATAAATTTCTGCGATAAAAAGAAATGCGATTGTTTTAAAACAATGTGGCGAGGAGGTTGCTCCGAAGAGATAACTGGAAATTTATGCATGAATTGACGAATTATATAAGCCTCCAGATGCAAATATTGCGTGGAAACACAAGAGTCGGTATTAAGATATTGTATGTTAGCTGCTTCAACAATAGGATTGATGTTAAGCAGTTTTCTAGAGTTATTTCTAAGGAAATTAAAACTGCGACGACTTAAGACTCAACTGAGTTTTTTTTTTTTTCTCGAATAATAATAATGTATAAGAATTTTTATGTAATTATAGTGTTTCAGTTAATTATACGTAGCTTAATACGAAGATAAATTATGCAAAAGGCGAAAAGATAGAGGCAGATGGTGGCTTCTGGAAAACAACAAATCGCGTGCATGCACAGGCTAAATCTCAACTGTGTTCCCAAACTAAACCTGTTTAGATTTAATCTATTGCTTGAGCCTGAGACAGACTTCAGGCCATGTATCTACAATATTAATTATTAATTCATTAGTTAAGAGAAGCAACTATGTACTTGACAACAGGTATAAGCTTAATGAATGTTTGATATTTATTGTGTATATGATGCTTTCTGTGCACCATAGAATACTGAAACACTATTGTATACTAGGGAAGCAATCTATGACAACTCCATAGGAAATGACCTTTTGTATAGGACATGAGCCGGTTCCCTCGAAACCAGCTCTAGAACCAAATACTGGAATGCCATGGTGACTTATAGTGATCATTATATGTTTGCCACTGTGGAAGATGTATAGATCTTGGTCCTATCTCAGATACATGGAAGGACATGACAATGGCCACCCTGATGGGATTCCTCGACATTATCTACCTGATGCCAAAGACAGGTTCATGAGATGACACCTCTATTGAACCTAATGTGATTATCATGTAGATGATACTGGCAGTGGCACACTAGTGCTCATTGGCTTACTTGAAGTAAAAACATCCACCTATCTGACTCTTGACTTAATGCCCTTAAATTAATACATGTATAGTAAAATCTGCTAATGGTTACCAGCCAATAAATGGCCAAATTCGGTCACTGTATACAGGTGGTCATTTACATACACATTTGTGTGCTCATTTGTATATAAATACACAAAAACCAAGCAATTTATGTAAAGTGGTCACTACGCAAAAGTTATCACTATACAGAGGTGTTCACTATCAGGTTGTACTATAGTTTGCAGAGTTATACATAGGTGGTCACTATCAGGTTGTACTGTACGTGGTTTGCAGAGTATGACATTCCTATGTCTATGCTCTTCAGTCACTCATTTGAAGGACCCATTGCCAAACTTCAATTTGCTACACGATTTAGCAAGGAATGTCAATTTGTATAATGGCCAGTTCAAAGTTTCCAATGACAAGAGTGATGTCAAATTGGAAGTTTGCAAGTTTAACCTGACCAAAATGTAACATTCCAGCCAGCCCTCTGCTTTAATGCTGATTTTTGGCCTCACCCGGTATTGATTTCTATTGAAAGCGTCTCATCTGGTGGCAGAAATGTGCAATTGTGTCCCTATTATTGCATTCGCAACAATGTCAGTAACACCGCGGCTGTTAATGCCCCTTCTTCAGCGGCGTTGTATCTTGCCTATAGCGGATCAAATAATGCAAATGCGTGCATCCGAGACATTAAAATTCTCACGCAAAGAAATTAAGAAACAAAAAAAGCGAATTGCATTAAAGTCTGAAATTCCCAGTTTAGGCATCTATTTTAACGTCTGCGAGCTTATTACTTCAATTTCAGAGGGTGCACTTATGAGTGTGTTTTGAGGCCGTTAGCTCCTATAAGAGTCGCGAAAAGGCCCATTTACATATATGGGAAATGCTCGTTTAAAGGCACGCAGCACTTTATGCATCTTGTATTCAAAGCCATAAAAGCTATAGCGTTTTCAAAGAAATAAATAATTTGCCTCAAGTTAGTCGGAAATTACGCTTTAATTTTTTTTTTCTTATTCCTCCTTCTTCGTCTTTAGCAATGGAGAAATAAAAGAAATGTTTGCTTTTAATGCCCAAGTTAAAAACGTTGCATTGATCCGAAGGATTTAAAAGCTACAATTGGACACAATGTGAGCGTTAAGCCATTAAAACTGTGGTTGTTGCTAAGACTGCATGAGGTACTCATCATCATAATCATCATCATCATTTCGGTTATAAGTTCTCTAAAACAGGCGATGGGGAGGGATATGGCAATAGACAAATTAGCACTCAATTATTCGAAACATTACAGAATTTCAATTAGAAAAACCAGTCAAATTCTTTTGTTTATGTATCCAATTTGGTGGATTGGAGGAACTAGGATTCGGTGATGCTCTGAGATGCTCAAGCATGACCACTGATTGTGCATCAACGATTTGCAGAATAGAAATCACACATGTTCGTTACCCAGTCTCAGTGGACACTTTTAATTGCAGGGGAGAAATTAACGTTTAACTGGAAAGTGGTTGCGGGGGTGGCGAGATTGAAATCTGGCCTGTTTTTGTCTAATTAAATTTTATGCGTTTATTTGCCAGTTGCAGTAATTTATCTGATGAGAGGACTGACCCTTTGAGACTTCATTTTCAATAAACCGACACTTGTTATTTAAATGGCAAATTGTTGAGTCTTGGAAAACAGTGATTCGCTGTATGTGGAACATGTTTTTTGTTGCATCATGGACAATGTTTATTTGTTGGTCAAGCAGGGTGTATTTGCTGGAAAAAAAATCATTTATTTCAAGTCTTAGCACTTCAATTTTCGAGGACCAATTACCACAGCCAAATCTAACTCCAATGATAATTTTGGAAAGTTTTGGTCGCTGTACATCAGAATTTCGGGAATTTTGAAAAGTTTCACAGAATATATATCAAAATTTCTGATAAATATTGTTTGCTTGAACATAAGATACTAAACTGATTGTACAATTATTATTACAAATGTTTTGAAAAATCGTTTTTCGTAATAAACCTTTTATTTACGTATCGGGTCACTAGGAGGCGCTAGCGCCGTCTCTTAGCAAAAGCCGTGATGTCATCGTCCAGCGCTCCGTATGCATTTTTTTTACATTTAAAATTGCAAAATTTTGGCTGTAATAATGTCAAAGAAGTATACTAAAATAGCATAGGTGAAAATGTTACATGAGACTTAGCTGCACACAAAATTTCAGCTCTGTAGCACGTGTGAAAGTTGGTTAAAAAGGACATCAAAGAAGTCGAACCAAACAAACAACCAAGAAAAGTTCCATTCATGTATAGTTAAATAAAAAGTATTAATACAAATTAGAAATTTTGATCTTACACAAAACCTGGACAGGGAATTTTAGCCTCAACTGGTATTTATCACGAATTTCAAGAATACTAGCAGACTTTTTGTAGGTGGTAAAAATTCAAGTACATGTACATTTCTCGACATTCTAGATGCCAGGACACCATGACATGATGACATGCATATTGGAATGATATACCTCAAAACGAGAATGTAGAAAGTGATATAATGTTGACTAATGACTGACATTTTTAGATGTCCTAGTTAACATATATCTGAGTAAAACATAGATTAGGGTTGTTGTTTTTTCAATACTTGAAGTTGTGAATGGCTCGAATGGGTTATTGGATGTCTGCCATCTTCTTCACTGTTGGTGTCAATGAAAGAAGCAAAAACGAAAATCCAAAAGGATTTATAATAATCTTATGAACGTGGCAGTTTTGTGGAACAGAAGATTAGATAATGCATATCATTGACATTCAGTTTTTGAAATTATAAAGAAAGCTTTTTGAGTTTAAGTTTCCTCGATGTTTTTTCAGAGCATCTGAGTGGATCTTGTGCTAGCAATTTTTACGGCGTATCTGCTTTATCTAATTATGAAACATGTTGGATGAGTGCCGCCATAATAGGTTCGCGTTTAATTAATATCCGTACTTTTAATGCACACCAACTGTAATGCGGATTAATCAGCTATCTACACATGTATGTGACATGATATTAACTGTGGCATCAAGCTCGTCATTTCCTATTTTACGAGCCAAATAACTGCCATTAATGGCGTGACATGTCGTGGATTTGGTCTAAATTCCGTGTTTTAATTAACGTTATGCATACATTTAATCGCTAGTTAAACACAGATTACCAGGCGATTCGTGGAATGCCATTAAACTTAGGACAGCCATAAAAGGCCACCAAAGTTGGGGAACGGTCGTAAGTGTTATATGGACAAAACTATCAGTTAAGTGTTTTTTGGATTATAAACTGAACGATAGTAATTTCCTAAAACATTTGTAGAAAATGAGGGCAGATTACCATAAGATTATCTTAAAATTACTATTACATTTTGGGAGAAGTATGGAAGCAATTATTGAATTTAGTTTTACTTTTTGTTACAAAATCTGCAACAGCATTGAGCTCTAAACAAATGCATTGGTTGGAATATGTAACTTTATTAAGAATAATATACTACAGTTTGTAAAAGTGCAATACTTTGTTATACAGGGTATACCAAAAGTCAATGCCACCTCAATTTGTTTCTTAAATCTTATAGTTATGAAAATTATGTTAATGCAGTTAAATAGGAAGTTAATGTGCTGTATGAGGACAAAACAGGTCATTTTATGCAAACGGGCCATTTTCTTCCTAATCCCATCCTAATTTGACATTTTGACCTAAGTGTTACCGCTAAAAAGTTATAATTTGGGTTTCCGTGAAAAAATAGCCATATATAGGTGAAATCTAATAACATCAGTGGATAGTGCACACATCAGTTCCTATTAAAATGCATTAACAGAATTTTCATAACTATAAGATTTAAGATAAAATATAAGGTTGCACTGACTTTTGGTCCACCCTGTAAATTAATAGATCAGTACCAAGGATTTTTAGAAAACATTCGAAATTCAATTCAACGCCTTAAAGTCAGCAAGAAATATATTAAAAATGTCTAAAATATGAATAAACAATGAAGCTGGAGAGGAATAAAAAAAGAAACATTTTTTCTCATTTCTTGAGGTTTATCAAAAGTACAAAATGCGCAATCGCCTTTTATCCAATTGAAAAAGCAAGAAAAAATAAAACGCAAATGTAACGTTTGAATATTTGATAAAGAGGTTCCCATACGTATAGAATTAATAATAGTAGTGAAATCGCCTAAAGATAATGCCATGGCTGAGCAATTTATTTCTCTCTTTATCCTCACTTTTATTTTTGGATGGCAGCAACAACACCTGGTTTTTTTTTATAAGAGATGTGACTTTTTCCAACATATATGCGAGAGGCCAGGTATATAGGAACTAAAAAGGGAGTGATGAACAGGTTGATAAAAAGCATCGTGAGGAGGGATGAGACGTAGAATCGAATGAAAATATATAAAAAATGAAGATAAAAAACTTTAGGAAGCTTCCATTTACCAAGAGATATGAAGTCAGATTGACTGACAGGGGTTTACAGTTGAATGTGAGAAACTGTCTCGTAATGGTAAGGTTGAAATTAAATACAAGAGGAAGCTGTCCATAAAGGTGGGAATCATTCAAGAAAGTCTTTTAAACTCTATAGTGCTCAAAATGTTCATAGTCTTTAGACAGCCAAACCTGACAAACCTACCAGTTATGAATAAGTGCATACATGTAGCAACTGTGGGAATCATAGCACGAGTTAATAAGTCAAGCAAATAAACATGAGAAAATGAATCATCGTGAAAGATTTTTGCAGTACATGATTATTGTAGACAGTTTCTAGTTCTCAAATACATGTAGTACCAAAGCAACTAACTTCATCAGTTGATGCTGATGGCTATATTATGCATTACTGTGCACAAGATGAACAAGATGAATGAAACCATGTGACACCTAATAATAGTATTACATCAAACCCGCCACTTTGTGTTATGAGTTTGAAGCTCAACAGCAATACTTGGCCAATCCACGTACCCTTGATTCACGTCCCATACAATAGAAAGTAAAAATGATAAATCGAAATTGGAGATGTCTTGACTTAGTAATAGCCAGCTTTTCTCGCAATTCCACTATAAACCTAATTGAATTTCAAAGAATTATTTCTTCTTCTTTTGTTGGAAAAATGCAATTAAAGAGCCGTCTACAATGGCTTATCCAGAGATACTCTACAGGGAAAAAAACGCACTGAAAATGTATTAAAACTTCAAAAAAGTAGATGATATTCCATTGGTATAAACCCGGTAGTGATTTTTCAACAAATTGCAAGGAAAGCAAGTGGACTGTGGAAGGAAAAAAAACAGGTCAGGTGATGTACTGACATATAAAATAAACTACACAAGAGGATTGAGACTCTTCACTTGCTAGCTTTCATTTCCTATATTACAGAACCGAATTTCTAAATCTTGCCAGTGGCGTGATGATTCCACGAAAACAATTTGTTTAGATTTTTCAAGGTTTTCAACTGCCTTTCAAATGTTGCATAATGATGAAATTGTTGCATTACTGCATGGTTAACACATCGCATGAAATCCTGGAAATCCTATGAAAACCACAAAAATGTGTTTCATCAGCTCATGCAAGTTTGGTAATTTTTTTGTACTGCCTATATGAAGGCTGGTTTTTTGACAATGTTGTCAAAAATCTTTCTTTTTGTAGCCTTTGGGAATGAGATTATTGACACCAACTTGCAGATTTTTTTCTATGAGTTTCTGAAACCAGACCAAAATGAAAACCGATCAGAGTGCAGATTTATAGGCAATTTTTCTGTAAAAAGCTTTAGCAGATCACTGTCATGTCTTTAGCAAAACGGATTACCAGAACAAGATTTTCTGTGCACGTTGATGGGCATTTAGAAATTAGACAACGTTTTGCTTCCAATCCATGATAGAGAAGCTTAATCAGTATTAAACAGGCTTTGGATAACGGCCATAGGGCAAATGAAGGGTTGTGACAAGGGCAATTCGCATTATTGGCTAGCATTCATTATGATTTTCTAATAACAGAACCCCAGAAATATCGTGTATACATAGATGAACGATTGGTTTAATTATACAGCATCTATTTAATGCTCTCAGGGCCTATTATGTCAAAACAAGAAGAATCTGAAAACAGGAGTCGTCAAACTCAATGAAGCAATTTTGAATAATTAGTGGCTTGCACACTTCTAAAAAAAATCAATGGTATAGATCAAAGACACAAATTGTGAATTTTAATCAGCAGCCAACATCCTTCTACAAGGAGGCTACAAAAGATCATTGGGCATACAAAGGCAAACCTGTACGTGTACAAGCACATGTACACAAATGCAAACCTGTACGTGTACAAGCACATGTACACAAATGCAAACCTGTACGTGTACAAGCACATATACACAAATGCAAACCTGTATGTGTACAAGCACATGTACACAAATGCAAACATGTACTTGTACATGATGTACATGACTACATGTACACAAATGCAAACCTGTACGTGTACAAGCACATGTACACAAATGCAAACATGTACGTGTACATGCTGTAAATATAACCATAATTAAGATGCACAAAGAAATATGTTGTATTTTTAATGTTTTTTAACATAAACAAAACCGAAAAAATTGCTTTGGCCTACGCTCTTCACAGGTAAAATCGTGATTCTGTCCCAGAATACGAGTGTGCAAGTCTCGTTTCGCAGGTAATACGCTATAGGTTAGTTTGTTCTATAAAAGTGATCCGTGCCGACTGTTAGGGTGCGCTACTTCCAGGTAGTACGCTATATGGAGGGCATGTTGCTAGCTAGGATCCATGCAGTCCTTGTCGCCATCTTGCAGTGGCAAATATCATGTTGCCCTTTGCAAAAGAATTTTGGCTACCATAATTTGGTCAACGCAATTTCAATCACAGTGGTTACATTTTTATGTAAATAAGTGGTTTATGCAAGATCCAAAATGTGCAAGAGATCTAGCCCTTATCGGGAAAATTAATCGATTCTTTTCCAAATTGATATTATCATACGTCTCGTCTCGCTTTATTATCTCAGGCACATACGAGTCAATGTCCAATTACCGCATCAATTTAAATACCGTTTATCGATTTTGTGAAATCTGGGTGCCCTAACTCGATCTCCGTCGACGATCTAACATAGGTTTTGAGAATTAGAACTATAACACTTAAGCCTAATTAAATCAATAAAAAAGCGAATAGATTTAAGTAATGAACCGAAATCCCAAAATGGCCAGTATAATCAAGACCTGCCCAAATGCAAATCGTTTGGCAAACCACTGCCAAGACCAGAAAAAGACCCACTTTGGACTATATGAAAAACCTGGTTATATCTACTCCCTGACACTGAAATCTGTTAGCGAATGATTGTTTTACCAAATCAACGTAATCTGTTCTTCATTTGCTGAAAATCGATGAATTCGGTACAGTACAGAACGTGTTGTAGTAGACCTCATGTGTTGCCTAATTTTCAAGGCAGATGAAGGCATTGTAGACTAAGCAGATTGTAGACAGTAGCAAAATAATGGAAATTTTATGGTTGTTTGTACCAAAACGAAGTTAATTAAGTGGTTGATTAAACAGCTTTATACTAGAAGGTCAATGAACAGTTTGGCAACAGAAGTCTTCATCTGCTTAATTTTCAAATGCGTTCTCCATACAAGTTAAATTGAATACATTTTGAATTATATATTATTCAAAGCTCAATTAGCTTTAATTAATTATTAATAATGTCAGCACAATGGTAAAATAACTTAGTTTGAGGTAAAAAGCTTATACAAATTTAAATTAATGGTCAAATACTTATCAGGGAAACATCTCCAATGGCCATAATTCATTAAAAAATATATACTGTAGTTAAACAATACTAGTAAATATTTTATATAAATTGATGATATGATGAAACAACATTTAGAGACTTTTGAAATGCATTAAAATGAAATGTATGAATTCCCTGACTTTCCAGTTTTGAAAACAATTTTCCCTCACCTGCATCCTGACGACTGAACATTTAAAAATATGACAATATACCTATACTTGCTCTAAGAATTTGCTTTAGAACACATTTTACAATGTCTTGACTTAAGGGATAACTAATAATTGGCTATATAAAAACAAATGTAATATTTGTGTTGAAATCCCTAGATTTTTTCAAAATAAATCTCTTGTCCCTAACTATTCCAGGTCAATCCAATATATCCCTGACATTGCCGGGTTGTTTAGATTTGTAGGAATCCTTTATAAGAAATTGAATGTTTTGTGTATTCAAAAATAAAAAACTGATGCATCTACAATAAATAAAAACATTTCTAAACAACCAGGAATAGATGTAGCATACTGATAGTATTTAAGTTTAAAATGAGGGAAGGGTACAGTGTTGTCCATTGCGAACCAGGGTCACTGCTCTTAATTTCCTGCAGTCAAGACCAACGATGATAAAGTCGAAACACACTTTGGAGGTCAAAGGTCAAACCTGTTGCATATGTCGAATCGCGTTTGAAGAAATCAAATTGAAGGTGAGGTGAAAATGAACGGAAATGTGTGAGGTGAAAGTTGGCGCCTATGTTACCTGCGCAATATCATTCATCATGAAAAATGTCCATTCACTTCTTGCGATTAGTGATGGTGGTGCCTTCTGATGAAGATCAAAAAAGAAGGTCAGCAAGGGTTTTTGGGGGGGCAATGTTTTATGGGGGTCCCCTTAAATTAGGGTGCCAGAGGCGATTCTCACGTACACTGCAGCAATCGAGCCATGACAGTTCAATAGTAGGTCTACAGATAAAAGTGCTGTTTTTTTAATGGCGTTTCGTCTTTTGTTTAGTTTTACTATTGTATTTGGGCACGCGGGCTAGATACACGCCATTTTGCACCATTCACAAAACTCCACGTTCCGTCTCACTGAATTTGGGTATATGGGACTGACCGTGCAGAACCAACTCTGGATTTTTTTTTATTTTTTAAATGTATTTTATGAGCTGATTCTCCCCTTTATCTGGTAATGTACGATGGCCATGTTAGTCTTTTTTGTTGTAATTTTCTTTTGATTTTAGTCAGACGTGAAACGTACACTTCTGGTGAGCAAGAGAGGTGTTAATGTGAACATTCAGCAGATTTTGGATCCCCTCCTACTAAAAAAAAATCCAATTGTTTACCTTGCAATCAGCAAAGGACAATGGATGTTCCTGTAGGACACATGTTCTGGTCAATGGGTTGTAAGAGCAAAACCAATGAATATGGTAAAGACATTTTACTAGCAAATTGGTAATTGATGAGTACTTTAAAGATAATTATTTGAATTTACATAAAAGATGATCACCTTAAGAAATAGGACCCAATACACGGTTTTATAATTTGTATTATGCAGTAGAACCTGTCTTCTGCCTTTTGAGACCAAGAAAAAATATTATTTTAGACAGGTTCATATTTAAACAGTGTATACAGCTGTAAAATAGGGAATTTTTCCATTTTTATCAATCCTTATAGGCCTACATATGTATAGATTACTCAGTAGCTATTGGGACAAGCAGAGTTTAATTACCCTACATTTCCCTGCCATTTTTATTTAAATGTTTGACATTTTTTATGCCATTTTAACAATATATTCTAAAAATCATTGGGACCAATAAAAATTATTAAATATCACCATATAGAAGTTTACTATCTTCTATACATGAGTCCCAAGTCAGGACCAGCACATTTTATTATTTTAGAGAGGATATTATTTTTCACAGGATTATTTTTGACAGGTTCTACTGTATATTGCTCGTACCTTAATTTGGAAATGAAGTCTGTTCTGATGTGGACAAATAGAACAAAAAAAAAGTTTAGTACAATGGACTTCAAATTTATAACATTCAATAATTTTTCTGTAATACAATTGCTATTCAAACCATTAAATTCATGCTTGCTTCATCATGCAAGACGTTAAATCCTGCCATCGTGTTTAAGAGCTAGTCCAATTGCCACATCTTGGTTGATATTGTTTTCAAGTTTATACAGGGTTGCCAGTTTCTGAAAAGTCAGGAAATGTCAGGAAAAGTCAGGCAAGAAAAATAATGTCAGGCAAAGTC